>OX596336.1:600000-857191 GCA_951394405.1 Coprinellus micaceus | reverse complement strand
CCAAACCAGAAGGAAAACGGATCAGGGGTTGCAAAGATATGGAAGGGGTACCAGGTTTTGGCTGGCTTGCAGTGGTTGTTCCTAGTACTTCTGTAATGTCTTGTTGCAAAGTGACTATTTCTCACATATCTTTTGAGTGTGTGGTCCGTTTCCTTTGCAGTCTTTTTTAATCTACCCCGAATGATGCCTCATTTACATTTTCCAAAGCTATTTGGTGTGGGACTATGCACAGCCACCATAAATAGCCAAATACTAGGATTTCGCCTGTATTATGGGTGAGAGGTGTATTCTGTGTTGCTTGGATATTGTGGTGTTATTACTCTGTTTTCCCACTGGAAACAGCTCATTTGACAACTGGTATGATCTATCAGACATAGATACTCTTGTCTGGGCACCACAGCTTACACATCATACAACTTGTGTGCCACATTCAATTGTGTTAGTCTATGACTGAAAAAGGAAGAATAAGCTATAAGAGCCCCCAGGACTGGTGCATTGCATACACCACTTTATTCTCTGGCCTAAGATTGATCCCATACTGCTGTTCATCTGTGTTTATTTACACAATATACAATGAAAAACACAGATATCGAGATAAACCACCTCCTGACAGGGTTGGAAGCATTGGGTTCACCTGGACAAACCAGATTTGGATAGCCCCAAGTCAGCGCTTTCTAATGATACCCAAATCTTCCTTATTGGGCCATAACCCATAGAGATAGAGAGCAACGAGTATTGCTTGCCCTTATCTAAATGAGTGTGATGTCATTTGATGGACACAATCTGTCCATCAAACCCGGTACCTGTGATGTCATTTGATGGACAGATTATGTCCCATCAAATCTGGTACCTGTTCCTGAGATCTGTGATGTCATTTGATGGCAAGGCTATCTGCCATCAAATCTGGTACCTGTGCCTGATCTTCATAACATCATATCTATATTTGGTATCTATGACATCACCCCCCAAATATAGTTCCAGGCACAGATGATGTCATGGCTGGACACATCCAGCAGCTGGATCTGGTCCAGCATCAGGACCCCAGAAACCCCTGATGTGACATGTCATCAGATGACCAAGCAATCAGGTCCAGATGGATGGATCCACAGGCTGGAGAGGTCCAGGTGGATGAATCCAGTGCTGGAGGGATCCAGTAGGTCCAGAATGGACCAGAACCAGGCAGGGGGCTGGACAGAGCCAGGCTGGCCCAGGCTGGACGCATCCAGGTAGGGCCCACTACTTGGGTACCTGGACCTGCAACATATTTGAGCCCTAGTGGTAGGTGGGTCCATGTGACTGAGGTGGGCCAGCTGGGTCGCCAGCTGGGCTGGGCTGAGTGCGGGCTCAGCTGTAGGACGCCGGCTGAGCTGTAAATCAGTGAGCTGAGCGGCTAGCTGAGCCAGGTGAGATGTTGCTCAGCTTATGCAAGGTGGGCTCAGCTCACATCCCAGCTGAGCCCGTCCAGCTGAGTCCAGCTGAGTCTAGCTGAGCAGCCTTAGCTGGGCCGACGATAACCACGCCCAACATTTGTAAAATATTTTGTGAAAGGGCTGGCTCAGCCCATCTCAGGTCAGCTGGCTCAGCCGCAGGGCTGAGCCTCTGTCACGCATCTGTCACGCTTTGTGTATGTTTGTATATGTTTGTCACATCCATGTCACACCTCGCAAAATTGGATAATGACATCATATCAAATAAAAATAATTATGATGTCATGGTGATAAGATCTATCAATGAGGTCATGATCGTCAGGCACAGGATGATGTCACACTCATTTAGATAAGAAACAGGCTGATTGCGATGAGCCTGATTGCACTCAGTTCCTGGCCGATAAGGATGGTTTTGGTACCGTTCGAAAGCCCTTATTCGGGGCTTTTCAATGCATGTAACGTTTCCAGAACCCATTCAATACAGCTGTCAAAAATAAGCATTTTCGTCGATTTCTCATGATTTGGGTGCTTGCGAGTGCCATTCCATCTCAATGCCTGCTCTCTGATGCCCGGTTATTGTATAAACGGTGTGAGGGTGGTGCAGAGTCTCCGTAATACCACTTATACCACTTTTACCTATCCCCTGTCTTCATAAAACAACCAAAAACTGTAAAAACCTCGTGATCTGCAAGTGCAAAGGTCATTTCATGCTGCCCTGACACTCCAGATGGCCAAATAAATATTTGAAAGTGTTATATGTGTTCCGTACTACCTCTTACAGGATCTCCCCCATCTTAAATGCACACCAGTCCTGCTGAATTCAGCTCAAAGTGCCAAAAGTGATGAGCAACAGCTATATTCATGCCCATTCAGTATGATGGAGACCGTGGGACAGTTGGCCACCATACACATAAAAACCAGGCCTTAAAATGATGCAGAATACAAAAGACCGGAAAGAAAACGGAGCACACATGCCCAAGATGTAGCAGGAACACTGCCAGCTTGCAGCAGTTGTGCTGAACAACTTTGCACTTCAGTTACAACTGGTACCAAATGGACAGTTTGGGCTATTCCATAGCAATGGGTGGTCTGTTTGCTTAGGTGTCTTTTGACATTTGTATTTGTGGATGACCTTCTCCCAATTCCATAGACCAAAATGTGTGTGAACTATTGCGGGTGCCTCAAACAAGTGATACATCGGTTTTCGCACAGCTTATTTCAGAGCTGGTTGCAATGCATGGGGCTTGTCTGGTACTCAAAGCTGCAGTCCATACCATATGAGGTCACTATCCCAATACCTTCTAAGTGAGCTGAGAGTGTGTGTTTATAAGCCCATGCCATGGAACAAGCATGCATCTACCATGCACACCACCATATGAGGTCAGGCAAATTTGATGAGGGGATCTTGTGTGATTTATTGGTGATAGCATATGGCTGGGTGATTACACTGCATGTGTCTGCCACCCCCCAATGTCAAGATCTGTTTGCTAATAACCCAAATACATCTGAACCCCAGCGTGTAAGGGACCGTTGCATGTTGCATGGTGGTACTGGCCCTCACATAACACCCTATGCGGTCAAGCAAAATCAGGGGATGTGATCTTGTGTGATTTATGGGTGGTAGTAGGAAGCTGGATGACCACATTACATGTGTTCACTTGCCTCTACCACTGAAACTTGTCTTCTAATTATCCAAATACTCCTGAAACTGCAGTAGTCCTGGCCCTTCCTGTCCACCCAGTTTGTGCTGGAAAGGTTTTGCTAATCACATTCTCCACCAAACTAAGCCAAATGGTGTCCTTGCAAATCCTAGTATTGAGAAAACCACTATTTGACATGTGTCAGTACCTCATTTGATTACCTACTATACAAATCCAGATAGCACTGCACACAAAGCAAGTTATTTGTGCCCGAATAAGTCCAGAATAAGCAACAAAATAACTTGATTATTCTGCAAATTATTTCGGACCAAATAATTTGCCCGGATTGTACGACTTTGGCAGGGAATGTGGCCTATTTCTGGCAATTTACTTTCAGCAAAATAAGGAGGAAATAACCAAGTTATTTCCAAACTTATTCTTCACTTATTTTGCCCCAATTAATTTGGTTTGCATGCAGTGTAGAGGCCGCCAAGCGCTTTCTAACGATACCAAAATCACCCTTATCGGACAAGAATTGACCATAATATCACCCATGCGAATATCAATAGTCTTATCTAAATGAGCATCATTTTGGATCTATGACATCATATCTATTTGTGTATGTATGCCATCATCATTTGTTTGTTTGTCATGTTTGTCTTTGTTTGTTGTGTCACATATTGGTCACATCTGTCACCATGTGACCATCACACCTCAGCTGAGCTGAGCCAGCTTCAGCTCAGCTGGGTTATGTGGGTGTGAGGCTCAGCCCGATGACACTGGGCTGAGCTAGCTATGCGTTGGCTGAGGTCAGCTGAGGGCAGCTGAGCACGCACCCCCAGCTCAGCCGCACAAGCTGAGTCCACTCCAGCTCAGCTGAACATCGCTCAGCTGGGCTCAGCGAGCAGCTCAGCTCACTGATTTACAGCTCAGCCAGCGTCCTACAGCTGAGCCCGCACTCAGCCCAGCCCAGCTGGCGACCCAGCTGGCCAGCTCTAAGCCGGGCAGCTGAGGCCAGCTGAGTCCGGCTTAGAGCCAGCTCAGCTGGGTGACCTAGGTGGGGCTTGGAGGGAGGGACAGGGGAGGCAGGGACAGTCTGAATCGTGTCAACGTGTCCGCAGTGGGTACAGGTGATGCCGGGGGCAGGAGGGGCGGAGCTAGACCCAGCACCGAAGTTGCCATCCATGGTGTGGAGTGCAGTAGTCTGCTCGACCTTGACTTCTGCATAGTGAGTGTGAGTTGAGGTGTCAGCAGGCAGTAGGAATACATAGTACTTACTGTCTTCGAGACTCATCTGGGCAGCGGCAGCCTTGAGGTCAGAGAGGGTCTCCTTCTTCGGCTGCTTCTCGAGCACGCAGATGAGGTTGTCAACACGGGAGGGCTTGGTAGAGGGGAGCTTGCCAGCCTCAGCAGCAGCTGCGACCCTTGCGAGATGGGCGTCCTCTGAGAGTAGCATTAGCACAACGAGTACTCGCAAGAGAAATCCTACTTACCCTTGAGCATCTGGTCATGAGGGGAGACAAATGTGCCTCCCATGCGCACAAGTGGGCAGACAATATCCTCAAGATGGAAGACCCAGGGCCTTCCAGGGTGGTCCTCAACAGTTGAGGTGGTGGCGGCGTTGTTGTTGATGGTGGGCTTGACGCCGGGGGCAGCAGAGAGCTTGGAGGAGTTGACCATGTTGCAGCAGAGGCACAGGCACAGGCAGTGCTCGAGGCCAGCAGGGGGGGTACCAGGAAGAAAGGACGCGCCACAGCACACGTACACAAGAGGAAGGACGAAATCTACCTGAACGAGGACAAGTGGCTTGTGGGCCGCATGGAGGTATGTTCCCCAACCGGGTTGAAGGGCGATTCAAGTATGCTGACACCAGCCTGGATAGCAAATCAAAGGATTTTTTTACAACCACACATCCAATAGCTGTAAGGGGAAGGCCAAGATCTCCTTCAACCTGACACCAGTCGTTCGAGCAATGGGGAAGCTGAGCGAAGTCCAAGTCTACCAGAGAATGTACTTTGAAAAGTGTGTCAAGCCAAAGACAGATGTGGAAATCGTCCAGAAGGGTATTGACAATAACCACAAGCTCTCCTACATCAATCTAAGGGCTGCGGAGATCTATGAAGGTGAGGACGAGGACATCCGTGACATAGTCCGTGCAGAGTTCGAGGCTCTTGAGAAGGAGCGGGAGGATACCGAAGGACTCCTACAAGAAATCATGAGCGGTAAGACGCAGGAGTACACCCCCCATGAGTATGTTCTGTAAGTATTAAATTAGACCATCAGATTGAAACAAGAACGCACGAATATGCAGGATGCAGACAGCACTTCCCAAAATCTTCAAGGCTGTTTTTGAGCCCCTGGCTGATAAGACAGGATGGACGTTCGCTGTACTTGCAGGTGGACCCAATCCCTCACTAGTCAACGGAGAATGCCAGACAGTATCCTGGTACTGGGAGAAAACAGAAGATGGGGATACCTTCAGAGATCATGATCCCTGCCTGAAGAGGAAGACGCTTCCTCCCTTCGGAACATTCTGCCATCACCTCTTTTGTGAGTGTAATTCCCTCTCCACACATGAAACCTCACTCACCAGGGTTCATTTTCCAGTGGAGGAAGTTTGTCTCCAACGGGCAGTCACAATTGATGATGACGCAGACCCGGATGCACTCGCAAAGGCCGGGTGTTTGGAGGGCTTTATGGAGTATGTCGGAGGATGTGAGGTCGGCAAGAAGGCTGTAGATGAGGACAAGGATGAGGGCAGCAAGTCCGATGACCACGAAGATGATGTCTTGGAGCCTCCTGTCAAAGCGAAGAAGACAGTGAAGCCGCACCCAGTGGCCAAACGAAAGAGTAAGACAAATGGAAGTACGAAGCAGAGCGCTACTTCCAAGGCGGCTAAAACGGGTGGTACAAAGAAGGGTGGAGAGGGAGGCACCCAGAAGGAGGTGGCACTGGGGAAGAGCACAAGCAAGGCTGGATCCACTTCGATGGAGGAACCTGCGGGTAACGGTGATCTTGTGGAAGTTGAGACGGGTGTGTCGTCAAGGATGGATGGCAGCCAGAAGGAGAGTGGGGCAGCTTCAATCACCGAGTACCCGTTCTTGGTGATCACCCCTGGCAGTTCTGATGTAGTCGAAGAGATTGCACAGTTACTGAAGGAGGGGGAGGAGGCTGTCAAACAGAAGGAAGAGGCTGAAAGGAGGGTGGAGGAAGAGGAGAAGAAGCGCTTAGATGCTGTGTGGGGTGAATCTACAGGGCGGTCAGCCAGAGGGGACAAGACGGATGGGAATTCAGTCAACAGCACGCACCAGATCACCCTCCCACCGCCACTGTTCCTGGATGACGAGGACCCCAATCGTCAACTCCATTTTGATGTCCCCAATGAGGATGAATTCACTGAGGAGCCAATAGTCTTCGCACCCAAGACGGACCACCAGAGCAAGCACAAGACCGCAGAGGAGGACCATGCAGAGGGTCCTGATGGGGAACGTGGGCGGGGGAAGTGCCTTCGCAAGGCAAACAGCTTCCCGATTGGGTCCTCCCTGGGCGTGATTGGCTGCTATCTGGGTTTGACAACCCTGTGGACGGAATGTGTTCAGAATTGGCAGAGCTTCAAGGTGATGGTCATGAACCCCACTGGTGCTCGTATTGCGGCTGCCAATTATCGCCCGGTTGAGATCTGGCTTACCACGCGGAAATTCACCAGCATTCCAGAGGTCCCTATTGAGGGACTGCCTGACTATGCGCATCAGTGGATTGTCTGGTGGAGTAGGTTGCAGCCTGCAGGACGGACGGGAGAGGAATCGGGAGTACTGCCCCTGAAGCTGGAGAGCGATCACGAGAGCGTGATGGTGGGCACTTTGAAGAAGTTGGGAGAGTGGGGGTTGTACATTATCATGGTTTCGTTGAAGATGTGGGTGGGCTTGAGCAAGAGTGACGAGCGCTGGCACAACGCCGTCAAG
Organism: Coprinellus micaceus; assembly: GCA_951394405.1. NCBI lineage: Eukaryota > Fungi > Basidiomycota > Agaricomycetes > Agaricales > Psathyrellaceae > Coprinellus > Coprinellus micaceus. The sequence goes on along the minus strand of OX596336.1, from coordinate 850,162 downwards.
GATCTGAATGATTGTTTCAAGATGTTGCTCGGAATGTCTAAATGATCACTGACACGGTGAGTTCGCACAGTTCATTTGTTGAGTGCGCCCCATTATCCACCCCCTCCTTGCTCTGCAGCTCACATTTATCTTATTTCTTGGAGCTGCAGGTCCGTTCTTACGTTCTCCTAGCCCTACATCCTTTTTGGTGTTTGATTTTTGTACCATACCCCTGTCGCTCATGTTTGATGTAGCTATGTCATCGAAATGACTACATATTCTTGGTGGGCGGCACGCCCAGAGACCGCAAGAACGCGCTCAGGGTGCACAGAGATAGTGCGCCTGGGGCGCGAAGTGATGGGACAGCACGAATGTGCAGTGTGCCCAGAACAAGTGTCAAAAGCATGACAGCTGTCCTCAATTGACAGATTGTCGATGTGCAGGAAGCACGCTACTCAAAAGGGAAGGGAAACCTTGTCCACAACGATTGTGGATTCATTTTTCAAAGCATTGCCAACAATTTGTGGACAAGAACTCGCTTGCTGCTGCAAGGACTTTGTCCATTGAAATCCCGGACTCCCCTGCGGAGAGGGAATCAAACCAGCAATCTCATCCGCTGTCCACACACCAGAGCATTCAAAAAACACAGTCCTACACAGCGTTCCCCACAACCACTCCACCCCACCCCACCCTGTTGACCATGAATTTGTCCTATGACTTTACGTCTGCCGCAGAACAGCTCGAGAGGTTGGCGCGAGAATGGTTGTCAGAGAAATTGGCAGGATATCAGGTTTCTGAAACCAGGGGCGTAAGTGCTTCTGATTAATGACGTTGACCACCCTATCTCTAAACAACACCTTCCAGGAAATGTTGAATGATATATCCAGGGTGGTTGGGGACAGCAGTAGAGATGTGAAGAGAATGGTCACGGAAGCCTACCACAGTGTTGAAATGGGGTCAGCAGAATGAGAAGAGGTCGAAATCGTGTGGCATCTGCAAGGCGTACTGGCATTATTGGAATTGCCACCGTTCACACTGAAGGGAAAGTGAGTAACAAGCGTCAACTTAGCCTTCACCTGACTAACCCAGCTTATCATCAGGTATCGAGATAAAGTCAAATTCTTGAAACAGGGAGTGAGGCTCATGGGAATGGGGACACCGACTTTTGACAAGGGAATCCAGAACATAGGTGACATTGTGTCAATATACAGCAGGTCTGTCAGCCAAATACAGCCCCTCACATTCGTCGGCAACGATGAGAGCAGCACATACATCGATGTATCAAACAGGTATTTCAGCTCGGTTCAAGACAGACAAGGTGGAGCGGCGATCACTTTCAAGCTGAACGTCAAGCCAGACGGTGCACTCGAGGTGATAGCGGGGTCAAGGTACTACCACAGAGAGGAAAACTCGGTGATCTACATCGAGAGACACACCAATAGGTCTTCCGGAAAAAGATAGTGAGCATCGTGGTCCACAGTCGGGGTGAGGTTATGCTAACGGCTTTGCGAGGACAGCTCTGTTTGTATACCCCCCATGAGATTCAAGCCTGGGGACCTGGCAGAAATACAGATGACCTTCATGCTGGTGCCATCAAAGGGGGAAGAATGGAAGTTGATCACCACCCTCCGATGCATAACCCTTCTCGAAGGCAGGTTCACTCAGGTGAGAGGATCATACCTCCAAAAGTTATGCAACTGATGACCCAAGCACCCAGGAAAGCATCAGAAACAGTTTAAGTCTGTTCTGGAAGCCACCCGACAGAGCAAATTCTGCCAAGCCATTGAAGAGGAGAGCAGGGTTCGACAGGGATGAGGACGAGGAGGAGCTCCCAGTAGGGAAGCTAGCAAGGATGGACATAGACGGAGGGCTCAGGAATACGTAGTGGCGCTGTAGCTGAGATTCAACAGCATGAGTAGACGGTACACCCCCTAAAATGCACCTGAGTTACCCCTGGCATAAAATTGGAAGAAGTTGACCAGCGAACAGTTACACATGCAAGAGGGAAGATAGAGGGCGGTGGTGAGGGGCTGAAGGGCCACCCCGATGGTGTTGACAAGGCCAGAAGGAGGTATCAAGGACAAAGAGCAACTGAATTGTCTGCGCCAGGATACTATGTCCGTAGGAGCCAGGGCCAGAGTGATATGGCGAAGGAGTCCAAAGGAGAGGATCATATTGACAGGCACTTATTTATCACTAGTTTTCAATCAGAGACGATGCAATCAGATGATCTGAACACTTTGATCCTGCGAAGTGTGCCAAGGCTGGTTCTCAACCCTGACGTCCCTGGTCTTGGTCCCCAATACAACGCCCATTGTGGAGAACTTGTCCCTATACCTTTCAACTATCTCATCAATCCCACTACAGTGTACAAGCGCTACCCTCCACAGTACCACCCACTTCAACTTTGGGTATATCCCCTCGAGTATCGCATCCAACACCGCCCAAGCGGTCCCCACCAGTCTCCCTGTGTATCTGGTGGTGTTGTCTAGACTGTAGTCGTATGAGGGGCATCAAATGAGTATCTCAACTTCTTCAAGGTGGTCCATGTGGAGAGGTATGGCGAGGTAGTTGGTGTACATGACGATGATCAACCTGCGGATCTGAGGGAAGTCTCGATAGACACTAGGTCTTGACCTCCAAAACATATGGAGGCCACTGTTGTGTACAACATGGCTGAAGGTCAGAAGAGCTTGCTTGAGCCCGTCCAACGAGACATGTCAATCAATGCAGCGTAAAGCCACCATCCCTTGACGATACAACTCCATCACTTCAACAAGCTCTACCATGGTTTTTCGCTTGGAAATCAGACTGTGAATGTTCCCCATACCCAGGACCAGATGTTGGAGGTTGTGGAAACCAAATGAACAAGGGTCGACGCCTTCCTCGTCATCATCCTTCCAACTGATTTCTGCACCGACGACTGTACGTGGGTGAGAACTGGTGTAGGGTCCGACAATAGCGAGGGGAGAGTCCATGTCCAACTCGAACTCTTTGTCAAGCTGGTAGGTATCAGATTGGTGTTGCAACTCAGAGCCATCCACACTGACTCCGCTTCCCGATTCGTATTCACTAGTATCTGTCTGGCTTTCATCATCGTCACTTGTACACCCATCATTGTCACTCGCATTCCAGCAACCACCCGAGTTGCTCCCCTCCCCACCTTCACCATCACTTCCCTCCCTGCCTTGGCCATCGCTCCGGACCTCTAATCCCAAGCTCTCTTTGTCGTCTTCCCTGCAGTCACATGTATCTTCTTCATCCTCTTCCAGATCCCCCTCTTCATCCCCTTCCAGATCCCCTTCTTCTTTGCCTATCCTCCAACCCAGTGAGCGGCTCCCTCCACCGCCCGCTCCTCCACCATGCTCCTCAATCTCACTCCCCATATCTCCAGCATGACTGTTATCATCACTCTCATAGCCTTCTTCTGTGGTAACGAACAACTGACAGGGTTCACTGAGGTGAACAACTTGGAAAGCACTAAGCTTTTGGCACCTCCTCGACAGCCACGCTACCTCTGTCATAGTGGGTGCTTCTCTGTCATAGTGGGTGCTTCTCTGTCATAGTGGGTGCTTCTCTGTCATAGTGGGTGCTTCTCTGTCATAGTGGGTGCTTCTCTGTCATAGTGGGTGCTTCTCTGTCATAGTGGGCGCTTCTCTGGGATGCAGTAATTGAAGGCATCAGAGATTGGGGCACATGGACAGCAGGTTGCAGTAGAACGTTTCATTAAGAGGGTGACACCATATTGGTCCTGGGTGTAGGTGAGGGCGAGATTCCAAAGCCAGTATGTGGGTGTTAGGAAGCTTCGACAAGAGTTGGATAGAGTAGGATATGTCGACCGTCCTCCAAGCCCTGAAGTCGACATGGTGGTAATGCGGGTGCTATGGGCTAGACGCGAATGTGTGCACACAACCACAACCAACTAACACACAACCAACACACACACTCTCTCTTAGGGGGGGGGGGATTGGGGATAATACACGTACGTGAGTATGGGCGGGGAGTTGGTTTACAGCTGTGATACAAGATCAACAAACTAGACGCAACAAGATGCGAGTGCGAAGGGGGAACATAGGAGTTCTCTAAGCAACTTCAAGCATAGGTCTGAGGAACACAAAGCTCGACTCTATGGATGGCGCCCGTCATCGTAGAGCACGATGGAAAGATGCTAAAGCATCTGGGAGATGAATGTTAGTCAGGTGCATTCTGACGGTAGTGTGAGAATGCAGATATGGGCAAAAGCCGCAAGGCTTTTCGCCCCTCCTGGCATCCCTGGTCTAAGGACCCGCCCGAGGCGAGCTGCAAATCCCGAGAGTTAGGAGCCCACGACGCGTCGAGCGAAGACTCGGGACCCAGGTTATTAGGAGCAGGGTGACGTGACTCACCTGGAGCTATCCGCGTACTGCTGGCATGACGATGCGGACAAATCCTTCGTGTTGATGGGATTGGGCTTGCATGTATGGGGCCAGGATTTGTGCGTGTTTCCGGAGGTACGTCTGGAAGGCGTCACTTGCCCATCATCCCTTGACTTTCATTACGTCGAAGGGAACACCTCGCAATAGGTATTCCAGGGTGGATCCGATGCGAATGTCGTGTCCCTGGAGGTGATCGAGGCCAGCTTCGTCTGCTGTGGCATGGATGACTTCGATGAATTTCGCTTTCGTTAGGGGCTTCATCTGGTTCTTGCCCGCCCGGTACGCGAAGAGTGGGCCATCTACAGGTGGTTGGTTTGTCGCCATGTGGAGCTGGAGTGCTGCCTTTGGATCTGTCAGCCCGTCCTGCTTGGACCATGACACCTCTTCTCCGTTTTGATCCACCTTCGTCCTGGGGAGGAAGAAGACTGTTGACTCGAGGCCCTTCTCGTCTGTTTCAACCCGGACGTCAGATGGCTTCACGTGGGTCTCTGGGTTGAAGCTGTTGGTGCCCTTGAGTGTTTTCACGGTGAATTCACCCAAGCGCCCCGCTGTGTAGAAGGTGGTGGTGAGGCATGCGAACACGGCAATGTGGAGAGGGTTGGACTCAAGGTTGAGTCTGCATCTGAGGGTCGTGAGGTAATCGACGGTGAATGGCTGTCGCTTCTTGTGTTTGGATGAGGGCGGGGCTAGTCGGTTGGCGGCCTTCAGGAGGGATTCGATCTCTTCGGGACACATTTCCCAGGGGACACCATGGAGGATGTGCCACGCCCTGACTCCAAAGACGTAGTTGCGGATTGTTGAGGCTGCGTATGCGCCGGCGAGGTCTGAAATGAATGCGGCTATTACCACCTTCCTGGCTGGTACTCGTTCTCGTTCCGTGAGTTTTCTGATATCGGAGAATACGTGGAAGGTGAGTAGCCCGGAGCCATAGACTTCCATCGTTGATATTGCCCAAGCTTTGCATAGCACTTCGCTGATGCGTTCCAGATCAGATGCGGCGAGGTTGATTGGTGTCCCATCGGTATCGAGCTCGTTTCGCGCGCACCAGGGTATCCATATTCGTAGCCTATCTCTGGCGAGAACGTGAGGGCGATGGGGGGAAAGAATTAAAATGCGGGCGGGGGGGTAAGGACGGGGTCGAGCTGTGGCCGTGTTGGATGAGACTTGTCGCCTAGGCACGGTGCGAACGGCCAGGGTGAGCCGCTTGGATTGGTCATTTGGTTCTGTGTTGTTTCGAGGTTGAGGCCGGATGGACTTGCGTAGCCCGTCGCAGTAGGCGATGTTCAGTTGTAGTGAGAGGTTCGTCATAGTCGATGATAAATGGTTCAAGCCCTTCTGGAATTCCGACTCTTGGGAGGATTTTGTCTGGTGGCCCGTGAATGCCTCGTGATGGTGGGTCTGCTGGGTTCTTTGCACTGGTGACATATCTGGTGTGGAAGGTGATGTTCTCGCTGCAGCATAGGGTGTGGATTTGTCGGAATACGATGTTGGTTTGCCAGTTCCGGCTCCTGCCGTTCCACCATCCTTCCACCATGCCCTTGTTGTCTCCGTTGACCTTGTAGTGGGTGTTGGGCTTTCTGTTTGGGAAGATGTCTGCGATAATGATAGCCAGAAGGAGGAAACCGACTGCTTCTGCCCATCCAATGTCACGCCCCTCTGCCTTCCATCCTGGTAAGAGCCTCCATGCTCGCCACCTGTCCCCGATCGTGACTCCGATACCCACTTCTGAGCTAGCGTCCGAGAAAGCATGTACATCTGTGAGGGGTTGTGGGAGGGAGATTTGCCGTACGAGTGGCTCAGTTGAGAGTAGGTGGTGCCACCATTCAATGTCGTCCTTTGTGCAGGGTTGCGATGGGGTACGGGGCATAAAGGGATTGTTACCGAAAACGCCCATGAAAGCCTCGAGGTTGGTGAGGTAAGCTTGTCCATATGGGGCAATGTGGCATAGGTGGAGGACTTTGCCGTGTAACTCCTGCGTTTGTTCGAGTTGGTGAGTTTCTGTTTGCCCCCACTCGACAAGTGCTTCGATGTATTTCTGGCGCTTGCTGTCTGAGATTCCCACCATGCGCTTTTCCAGGTTCCAGATGAATCCTGCGAAGGGGACTTCAACGCGGAAGGTGATATCCTTTTCGCTTTCCCACGTGATCCCCAGTGCCCTGCTCTCTCGGTCGATATCCGCCATTCCGTATGTGTACCCCTCATCTTCGATATTTGATGTCGGGTGTGCTGCGACTGGTGATAGGCAGTCCTCATCGTACTCCTCTCGTTTCCCATCTGGCTTCGTCCTTCCCCTGTACCATATCCTCCCACCATCTTGCATCTTTCCTCCACTTTGTCTGATGTCCGCCGCCCATTGCTCCCTTCTCCTGTTGTAACCTGCAACGGCTTCCCGTAATATCCGGATGAAGATGTGGTCGTCGACCCATTTACATATGGGGCCGATCCCTTTTCGTCGTAGCAACACTGCCCCCATGTCTGCCACCCTGCCGTATACTCCTCCTCCGGAGGATAGGCCGAAGCAATCACATGAGTCGATAGCGAATGTGTCGTCGTCATTTTGGAGTTTGACGACTGTCCCTGGCCACTGGGAGTGGTGTAGTGGGATGGTTCGGTACGCCTCCTTGATGTCACGTACTGCTGCCTGTGACCCTTCTGGAAGGCGGGCAATAAGGAGGTATACGGTCTCAAATGTGCCGTACGTGCATGGGAAATCATTCGAGTTGATGTGGGAGTTAATGGATGTGTGCGAAGGTGGACTTGTTGTGTTTGGTGGGTATACTGGGTGTGATAGGTTCTGGATGAGTCGGAATTTACCTGGCTTTTCCGGCTTGGGTATGATGCTGAATGGTGATGTTTGGAAGGGGCCCATGACCTCTTCGACTTCCGCCCTTGATAGTGGTCCAATGTACCTTCCTTTCTTGAACTCTGCTTCGATCGCGTTATTGAACGCCTCATGGTAGTTGTCCACTGATGCCGTATTCGGTGGTGTGTATGTTTTGGTGATTTTGGGTATGCCCGCGTGAAAACCTTCCCGGAATCCTCGTGCCATAAACTCTGCTTCTTCCTCCATCCCCACCTCCCGCAGCTGTCGTTCCCATTCGTCTGGTTGGTAGGGGGTAAGAGCCTCAAGCCTTCTGTGCTCGAGGGCACGTTTGGGCTCCGTGGTCCCTCTCCCCGCATCCTGAGCACTCGTGTTTGGTGTCGTGAGTTGTTGAGCTGCATCCCGATGGCCGTTGCCAATCGGAGCACAGGACCTTCCCGTTTGGGTCTTGTGGGCGTCCGTTGTCGACCTTTCGACTGTATGCTGGGGTGGTTCCATCCCAGAGGACCTTCGCGTCGCACTGGAATACTTTGTGAGGATGGCGGCCGAGGCATATGGTGCAGGCGGATAGTGTGGCCGTTGCGCCTCCGCCTGATCGAAAAGACGTCTTCAGGGAGGTATATTCGCCCCTGCGTTTCTTGGTTGGGGAGGCCTGTGGTGACCGTGGGCGCTGCTGTTGGCCGTGTCGTGGAGAATCGTGCCCTCGTCGGGCGTAGGGTGGGGGGCTGGGAGAGCGGAATCTCTTGGATGCCCTACGATTCCCGTAGGATCCTGATGCGGATTCTGCCTGAACGGTCATATTCTCGAGCCTAGGTTAGCATGATGCGATGGATATGATAAATATTTGTTAAGTATGCGGCAATCGGGAATATGGCATTGGGATTCGGCGGGGTGTTGTATCGAGCATGATCAAAATGGTAATATTTATTGTTTGGGTGAACATGTATGTATGCGGGAGTATGTATGTATGGGTGCGTGTGGCCGATGTGCAAGGAGACGAGGGGAATGGGTTTGAGTTCGGGGTGCGTGGGGTGCGGGGCGTGTTGCGTGTGCTGTATGTGAGCATGGGGCCAGTGTGGGTGCATGTGGATGTGTGTGGGTGTGCGTGGGTGTGCGTGCCAGGGGCGTATGCGTGTGCATGTGTGCCGATGCATGTGTGCAGTGTGCGGGTTTCAAGAGAGGGGTGTTGCATGGTTCGCAAGATTAAACGAGCTCGTCAGCCACCAGTTTTACTGGGGATAAGCACCTCAGTCACATGGACTAGCCTACCTCTTAGGTATCAAAAAATTGTTGGATCAGCTACCTAAGGGGTAGGCCTAACTGGATCTGTCCAGCCTGCTCCCGCCTGGATCCATCCAGCCTCCCCCCTGGTTCTGATCCATTCTGGACCACCTGGATTTGTCCAGAGCCTGGATTAAGCCTGGATTCATCCACCTGGATGCCTTGCTTGGTAATCTGATGGAGTGTCACATGACAGGTATCTGGGGTCCTGGTTCTGGATTAGATCCACAGTGCCTGGATGCATCCAGCCATGACATCATCTGTGCCTGGATATATATTTGGAAGGTGACATCATAGATACCAAAAATAGATATGACATCATGATTGTCAGGAACAGGCACCAGATTTGATGGCAGATAGCCTGTCCATCAAATGACATCACAGATCTCAGGAACAGGTACCAGATTTGATGGGACACAATCTGTCCATCAAATTACATCACAGGTACCGGATTTGATGGACAGATTGTGTCCATCAAATGACATCACACTCATTTAGATAAGAGCAAACAATACTCGTTGCCTTCTCTCTCTGTCAGTTCTTACCCGATAAGGAAGGTTTGGGTATCATTAGAAAGCATTGAATCAGGGCTATTAATATCCGGGTAGTCCAGGTAGACCCACTGCTCTCACCCCTGTCAGGAGGTGCTTTAGCTTGATATTTGTATTTTTTATTGTATGTTGTGTAAATAACCACAGACAAACAGCAGTATGGGATGATTCTTGGGGCACAGAATAAAGTGCTGTATACAATACACCAGTCCCAGGGGCTCAGATAACTTATTCTTTCTTTGTTCAGTCATGGACCATCACAATTGAATATGGCACACTAGTTGCATGATATGCAAGGTGTGGTCCTGAGGCAAGAGCATCTATGGTTCACAGGACATACCAGTGGTTAAATAAGCTGTTCCCAGTGGGAAAGTGGAGTAATAACACCACAATGTCCAAGCAACACAGAATACACATCTCCCAAATGACACAGGTAAAATTCTGGTACTTGGCCATTTATGGTGGCTGTGCATATTCCCACACCAAATAGCTTTGGAAATTGTAAATGGGACATCAATCTAGGGGGATTACAAAATATTGCAAGGAAAACGGATCACACACTCAAAAGATATGGGAGAAACAGTCACTTTGTAACAAGACATTACAGAAGTCCTAGGAACAACCACTCAAAGTCAGACAAGATATGGTACACCTTCCATATCTTTGCAACCCCTGATCCATTTTCCTTCTGGTTTGTTGATTTTTGTTCTATTTCTTGCCCTCATTCTATTTCCCACAAGTAGCAACTTTCCCACAGCTGTCTTAGCACTGATTTGACATAAATACTGATGTTGTCAATGCAATTATGTGCCTATCTCATTTCTGTGCTTCTACTTTCAAGTTTGGAGTGAAAGTACATTGTGTTATAGTGTATAAGGTATCTAAGCATCATTCAAATGGCTTACATCCTCCAGGAGGCACATGGATCATTGGTGAGTTGGACATCATTGTGATGATTGTGTGACCAATGAACAATTTGGGGTTTTGGTATTGATTTAAAAGGAATGGAGAAGTCTAGGGCTGTGTATTTGGTAGTATTTGTTAGCAGAGTCAAGTCCCACAAAGTAATGGGATCAAAAATTGTATATTACAAGTGAAGAGTGAGCTCGCAGAGTGGGCATATCAGATTATTTGGGTAGTTTGCCTAATTGTAATGTGGGAATTGAATGGGTTAGCAGAGCATGACAAGATATGAATAGCCCTGATTCAATGCTTTCTAATGATACCCAAACCTTCCTTATCGGGTAAGAACTGACAGAGAGAGAAGGCAACGAGTATTGTTTGCTCTTATCTAAATGAGTGTGATGTCATTTGATGGACACAATCTGTCCATCAAATCCGGTACCTGTGATGTAATTTGATGGACAGATTGTGTCCCATCAAATCTGGTACCTGTTCCTGAGATCTGTGATGTCATTTGATGGACAGGCTATCTGCCATCAAATCTGGTGCCTGTTCCTGACAATCATGATGTCATATCTATTTTTGGTATCTATGATGTCACCTTCCAAATATATATCCAGGCACAGATGATGTCATGGCTGGATGCATCCAGGCACTGTGGATCTAATCCAGAACCAGGACCCCAGATACCTGTCATGTGACACTCCATCAGATTACCAAGCAAGGCATCCAGGTGGATGAATCCAGGCTTAATCCAGGCTCTGGACAAATCCAGGTGGTCCAGAATGGATCAGAACCAGGGGGGAGGCTGGATGGATCCAGGCGGGAGCAGGCTGGACAGATCCAGTTAGGCCTACCCCTTAGGTAGCTGATCCAACAATTTTTTGATACCTAAGAGGTAGGCTAGTCCATGTGACTGAGGTGGGATAAGTGAGTACTGACCTGCCAAGCAATGAGAGGTTGGTGTTCCTGATTTTCGCGCCGTGGATTCTAGCCAGCCTCTCCTCGTTGACCATGCTGATGTCGAACACCTCGACTTCATCGTCTGTGCTCTTTAGCGCATCATGCCATTCTCTGCGGGCTTCGGCTACGTAGGTGACGAGTGCTTCGTCGCCGTGTGGGAGGCGTCTCAAGGGGTGGTTGTCGACAATGAGGAAGAGTCCTGCGAACGAGTTCACGTGCGTGTTGGGCCAGTTGGGCTCCTTCAGCATGGACTGAATGAGTCCTGCTTTCGCGATCATCATCTGCGGGTAGGTGAGGTCAGCATCGGCTTTGACCTTCGGGGAAGGTTTGTGTGCCGCCGCTGGTGTGAAGATGAGGCCATGTTCCCCTTGTGCCAGGGTCATGGCGGAGCTTGAGGCCGACGTGTCCTGCTGTTTTGCGTCTTCACAGCCCTCAACTGTCCAGTACCACATTTCCGCGGGTTCGAGGTTCTTGACCTTGTTTATGGCGTATTGGCCGGGTCGCATGACGCTGGGGTTCGTGTCAATGGGCTTGGGGGCGATCGGTTTGACCTTTGGCTTTTTCTTTTCCTTCTCTGCTCGCTCTTGCCTTTCCACTTCTTCCTGCGCCTTTCTCCTCTCTTCTGCCTCTCGTTCTCGTTCCTCATCCTCTAGCTCCTGTGCATCCTTGTCCGCTTGCACCTGATCCTCCCACTCCCCCACACTCTGCTGGTGTTGCTCTTCCCATGCCCTCTTGGCGTCCGCCACAATGGCTTCGAGGGGTTTCTCTTGGGTTGCGAGAGGGGTGAACAGTTGCCTGAAGGCTTCGGTCTCGAAGTCAGGCATGACCTCGGTTGTTGGGTCTTGTTCGATGCGTATACGTGGCATGGTGATTTACTTGTGTTCCGTAGACGAGAGTAGGATGAAAATAAGATGAAAGTGTAGGCAAGAGGAGGGAATGTGCACACGACGACGCTATACACGTTGTCGGGCGGTGAAGGAGAAAGGTAACGAGCTTCATCGCCCGACTCTGCTGATCCATAGACGATACCCTAACCCTAAAGGCGTGCCTCCTTCCGTTTTAGGCCACACATCAAGGACTTCAAGATCTCACAAAATGCGAGATAGCACACACAATCTTTCTTTGGACAGTCTGACACACTTTATTCACAACTCTGAGCACAGCTTGATCACGATTTCGCTAAGATAGGCAGGCAAACAGTAATGTCCAATTTCACTAGGAGTCGCCGAATCACAGTTGTGCGCACTCGAACCAAAACAAACAAATCTGCACTAGGGCCGCTATGGTATTTTGCGTCTATGGATCACTAGGTTGTATACAGGTTTTTGTGGCTGTGCGTAGATAAGAAAGAGTGAACATATAAACAAAGAGAAATCAAGATCGAGACCAGGAACATAACAAGATAAGCATAAACATGTGGATAAAAGATAGAAATGGAGAGAAAAGAGAAAACAGAGAAACTAGCACACGTTGGGGTGGCTATTATTAGCCTCGGCGTTGAAGCTGTGAGTGGGACGCACAAGGGTCCCCCTTGGCACACCGCCTATCTCCAGGCCTACACTCCTGCAGTATTCACGTTCGTGATCAAGACCCCTGTGTCTGTGTGCAGGCGCTTATCAACCATGCGACTTCCGATCATTACTCGGCTAGCTGGTGGTGACCGGTGGTACCTGTGATCATGAGGCTATCCGTGTGCGAGGTTTCTCCAACCACCCCTATCCATGACCCTGCCGTGTCGACCGTTCGTGAGTCACGTCAGTGACAATAGATATCCCCTATGCACACTCACTTGTGTATGGCTCGTACGTCTCTCGATGATCTTTACTCGTTGCGATATCTACACGTCTTTTCGATCTCTACGCGTCTCTGTGGATTTAGCATTGGTCCCATGCCTGGGCATGCCCAGTTTGGTATGTGTGGGATCATGACTCTCGCATGCCAGGCGGACAAGTCGCTTCCCTTCTGTTCTCAGTTCTCAGCATCTCGTATTCGGGTGCGATAAGATCACAAATCTAATCTGCTAAGCGCCCATGCTCGATCTCCTCATTCTGGGGTTCTCCTTAGCACAGCTGTCAAGTGGGGTGTCTCACAGCTCTTGTTGTCCCTCAGTCGTTCACGATCGCAAGTTAGGAATGCGAATACGATGACAATTGGGTATAATTCGTGTTTTTGTATGGGTAGCCTGGAACCAGGCATATCAGCGGACGTAATCGACAATCGGCATGCAGGTCGTTCGACACACACCACTGACGGATAAACAAAGTAGAATGTCAAGGTCCTCGTTTGTACGAACGACAAAGTAGCTCCACATGATGGGTATGACAATGTCGTAGAAATTCAAGCACACAAGAGTGCAGGTCGTCGCCAGGACTGATCTGGCCTGCAGATATTTGGGTAAGAATTCATGGAATGGAGATACCCTTTCGTTGAGAGCATCTCCTAGAGATGTGTCAGTGACAAACTGGTGGAAGATCTCTTCGTAAATCTCGTTGGAGAACACGACCATTGTTTCTGTAGTTGGGGGAGGAAATGTGGTGAGTGGCTGGTGGGGCAAGAAAGGAAGAAGAAAAAAAAACAGCAACTTGACTGAGTCAATGGAAGTGAGCGTCTTACTTCACAGCCCAGGAGACTATTTGTATACAGGAGCAAGGTTTACTGCTGCGGATATATTACAATGCAAATTGACATTAATGTTGGAAGACAATGCTCATGTCAACTCTATCTCTACAAAGAATATCCCTATTTTGAATGTTTTACTTATCTTCTATTGTTCTACAGAGAACAACAACCGTCTTGTATTATTCCATTATACTCGCACTTATTGTTCTCTTATCTCCACCTTATCTCCATTCACTACTATTGTTCTTTCCTATTGTTCTGCATATAGGTTATCTATTGTTCTCCACAGTATATAGTCCACACTGTAAGTGGGTGAGTCCCCATCGAACTCTCCCCACTTACAGGTGCATATCTTGTATACCCTACTTACTTTCAATCTAACATCGAACTCTCCCCACTTACAGTGGGTCATACTTGCATTGTTCTACAAGTTATGAGCCCCAGGCTCCTCTGATCATCCCATCCATTATCAGACACCGCGGTAACTAAGGCTGAGCACAAGTTGACCCACGGGTCGACCCAGATCTGCACTGCAGGTACCTGCAGCCAAAATGTTGAGACCTGGATCCTCAGAGGTATTGTCCCACAGGTTACCTGGACTCATGGATCCAGGTCAGTGCGGGTTTTCCCACGGATCTACACACGGGTACCCATGGGTTTGTGTTAGATATCCATGTCATCCTTACCCAAGTACCAGCCATTTTAGCTACCAAAATGCATGGGATGCTGCTTGTTACCAGAAAACAGCTGTTACACCCACAATCTATCATGCAAAGTGCAAATTAGAACTGTAGCATACAATATTTATTAAATCCTTGCATTTTAGCCCTTTGACCTGTGGGTCAACAAAAATCCAAAACCCAGACCCAGATCCCCACGGGTTTTGTTCCCATGGGTACCCGGACTCACAGATCCGGGTCACAGCGGGTTTTCCCACGGATCTACCCACGAGTACCCACAGGTATGCATGACCCGTGCTCAGCCTTAGCGGTAACTGCTCCACTGCCCCTCGATCGCCCATAGCCTACAGCCTCTTCTTGTGTGATATCTCCACCTGAAGCCTATCTCCCTTCACATTTTCACTATCTCCACCTGAAGCCTATCTCCCTTCACATTTTCACTATCTCCACCTGAAGCCTATCTCCCTTCACATTTTCACTATCTTCACTTTCGCTATTTACGTTTCGCTACTTACATTCCACTACCCCTCCTGATACTCAGGAGTACGTATCAACTCCCATTACCACCTTCTACCCCACAGCAAGTGTTCCCACTATGGGAAAGAAGCTATCAGGAAGTCCACAGACACTCACCGTCTGCGGAATTAGAGTAGCGATCCTTCTTTGAGAGGCCTGATTTGGTTGGACTGGGCAAACGATGCAACAGTAGTGCTCCCTCCATCCAAACACTTTCAGTACCTGGTACTCAAAGTGACAGTGCGGTTCCCTCTGCAGATCTTAGTGTAAAACTTCAACTCCTTTTTAGGATATCTATGTATTGGTCCATTTTATCTACAAAATCACAGGCACTTTACCTATCACCTATCCCTTATTGTTTTGTACCTATCATTTTTATCCTCTCCCATTCTTCATCACCTACCATCATGGACTCTACCACTACAGCCTCACCCATCATGCTCACAGCCTACACTATGTAGCAGTGGAAGTTCTCTGTTGAGAACAAGGCCTTCGACCTCAACGCCTATGGCATCCTCACTGGTGAGGAGAAAAAACCTGGGAGCAATGCCGACAACAAGGTCAAGTCTGACTACACCAGTCACCGCTCCAAGCTCATCGGCTACGTCTGGTCTGCTCTCGACCACTTCCAACTTAAGACCATCCTCTCTGGCATCCAAGTCACCGACATTGCCGCTATCTGGGGGAAGCTCTTGGAAACCTACCAGCCCAAGACTTCTGGCTCTCGCATCAGTGTCCTTCAGGAGATGATGGCACTTTGGATGAGGTCCTTGGGCTTTGAGAAGGAGACCTACTCCGACTTCGGATTGCGTTGCATGGCACACACCTCATGTCTCACCACGCTCCTCCTGCAAGGAGCAGAATACCTTGCAGAGATGACACAGACCGTCACCACCTCCTCCCAAACAACATCCGACAGAGCAACAACAACGATTCAATCTTTCACCAGTCGGGCAGCATATGAACTGCTTATGCCCTCTGCTTTTGAGGAAGGATACACAGCTGCTCATCTCGCGCATGATCTTGCAATCAGCAGGATCCCCGTTGGTCTTGGCAAGGATGACGCCATCCTCTGCAATACGCTCAACCACATCTCCACTGGGGACGACAATCCCCTTGAAGTCCTCGATCACCTTCGCAAGGCCGACTCCCTCACTCGCAACACTCAGCTTGCTGAGGGGACATCTGCCACTCTTCAGGTAGCTCCAGCTGCCCCAAAGAAGAAGGCGAAGTACAAGTGCAAGGTCCACAGTTGGCAGAACACGCATGAGGACAAGGACTGCCACGTCCAGAACTCCCAGAAGGCCAAGACCGCTGAGACACCTACCACAGCTGCTACTGCTTAGGAGAGTGTCATGATGGCCAGTGTTGCCCACATTGCAAGTCCCCTTATCCATCGAGCTTGTAACACCCCTTCTAATACTTCTTGGAACCCAGACTCAGGTGCGACCTCACATATGACACCCAATTGCAAGTGGATCCGTAACATGGATGAGATCGTCTGGGCTACAGGAAAGGGGGAAGTATGTTTCACGCCTCGTATGCACGGAAAAGTTGGTCAGACTGTGATATTCAACGATGTACTATACACAGGACCATGGTTACCAGGTTTCCAGAGGAAACATGCTGGAAACATGCTGGAAATGCTTCAGATGTTTCCTGTGTGTCTCCTCCGGAAACGTGGTCAAAGCATTCAGGCCATGCTTTGGTGGCAGAACAAAGGAATGGCCTGCTGCATGCCTTTGCCATGTTTCCCCAGGATTCACAAAGGAAATATGGTCCGCCTTTCGAGCATGTTTCCACAGTGTTTCCTGTGTAAACATGGTATCGCTGGCGTTGTGATATGTTCCTGCACTTCACAATAACCTATTCTCGATCCTCTCCGTTGTTAAGAAGAGCAAAATGCATGTCGTAATTGAAGGAGACTTGCTTGACTTCTTCAAGAATGGCAAGCTACTCCTAACAGCTACCATCGATGGGACTGTTGGCTCTCTCAATGGGACAATGCTCAAAAACACGGAAACAGAGGCAGCCTACATCTCCAAGATCGAGAAGGAACTATTACATCAGAGGTTAGGGCACATTGGGAAGGATCATCTGGAGATGCTTATGCGCCAAGACTTGGCCACTGGCATCCTGGTGAAGGAGGGCACGGAACTTAACAACACCTGTGAACACTGCATTTCAGGGAAGCAACATCGGGATCCATTCCCAAAGCTATCAGCGAATCACCCAACAGAGCTCCTTGGACGGATTCACTCGGACCTCCATGGACCCCTCGCTGTACAGACACCAATCGGCTATCGATACTGGATCACATTCATTGATGACCACTCACGGTTCAAGGAGGTCGCCCTCCTGAAACACAAGAGTGACACATTCCAAGCCTTCAAAGACTTTGTTGCCAAGAGTGAGCGAAAGCTTGGCACAAAGGTCAAGGAACTTTGTAATGATAAAGGGGGGGAATGCATGGGGAACGACTTCATTCAATGGTGCAAGGGACTTGGCATCGCATGGCAACACAGTTAAAGCCACACCTCAACAGAATGGTGTCAGCAAACGACTCAATCACACACTAACTGAAGGGGTCATTGCCATGCTCAACCAAGCACGCCTTCCCATGATGTTCTGGGGTGCAGCTGTACTCTATTACACAGACATCCTGAATGCAACCCCATCCTCTACATTATCGAATACTACCTCCTATGAAGTCTGGCATAAAGCAAAGCCCGATCTGTCCATGCACCGAGTATTTGGCTGCCACGTATACGTCCATGTATTGCACAAGGACCACAAGAACCTCCAGTCACACATGGAGCCTTGCGTCTTTATTGGCTTTGAACCAGGCTACAAAGGCTGGAAATGCTACAATCCAGTGACAAAGAAGATCACCATATCCTGGGATGTTATCTTCGCTGAAAGCACCTTCCCTGGTCTCTCGACCGTAGGGAATGAACAGGCATACACGCCTATAGGCATTAGGGACATCTGGCCAGACGCCGAGCTCGAACCGGAGAATCCACCTCTTGCACCACTTCATGCTCCTATCGCGCCACCACCGCCTCCCCATGACCACCCAGACGATGGATCAGACGAGAGCGACAATGATGACGATGGAGACCAAGCAGCACCTCGGACTCCCGAGCGACCTCCTAAGACTGAGCCTAAGACGCCAGCCACACAGCAACCGTCTGTCCATCCATTAATTCCACCTACTCCTACGAAAAGGGATCCCTCATCTACTCCCTCAATGAAACAGCTGCTACCAATACCTGCCTTGTTCCCAGGGCTCCCTGCACCAGCTGAGGATGGACCCACGTTCCCAGAACTACCTCCTCCAGCACTGGTCACACCTCCAGCACCTGCCCAGAAACGCACCCGGCCACCTCCCCCTCCCCCTCGCGAATCAATCCCTCGCAAGGCGAAAGTTCCGAAAGCTCCACCGCTAGTAGCACAAAGCTCCCGGCCCATACAGAAAACGGCAACGGCCGTCAAGGACTACCAACTCACGAGTGGAAAAGTGAGATGTGGTACAATTCCAGTAGCCAGGCATGAAGGGGGTGAACAGGTAGCAGATTGAGGGGGTGCACAGAGAAACAATCAGCTACCCAAAACAGATGATGAGGATGAGGATGATGAGGATGAGGATGAAGATGATGATGAAGACGACGAACCTGTACAACCGCTTGCAGCTGGGGACTTTGACCTTGACGACAAACCTGTAGACATGGAAGATGCACTACGTGCCACCAGTATACTTGATTCTCTCATCAGTCTATACCATGTCCCCCTGGAAGAGACCCTGACTCTCGACCAAGGCATGGAAATGGCATTCTACATGGCACAGGACAAAGCACTAGGAGCAGCTACACACCGTCCAGGAGATGCGCCTTGGACACACTGGGAAGCCTTCGCAGGACCAGATGGCGAACACTGGCAGACCGCAGCACAGGTTGAGATTGACGCCCTAACCACCTATTGCACTTGGGAACTGGTCAAACTACCAGAGGGACGAAAGGTTGTCGGATCACGATGGGTCTTCCTCATCAAACAAAAGGCAGATGGCACAATCGACTGCTACAAGGCTCAACTTGTCGCCAAGGGATACTCCCAAATGCCTGGAGTAGACTACAATCAGACATGGGCACCTGCATCTCGTCTCACATCAATCCGCACGATCTTCGCCCAAGCCGCCATGGAAGGACACTTCATTGAGACCATTGATGTCGACAATGCCTACCTCAATGGAACAATTGAGGAGCAATACAAAGTCTACATGGAGCAAGCGCCAGGGTTTGAGATCAAGAATCCAGACTCAAAGGGACGGAGATGGGTTTGCCGGCTGAAGAAAGGTTTATATGGTTTGAAACAGAGTGGACAACTATGGTACCAAAAGCTAGCATCAGAGCTTGAAGTGATCGGATTCACCCAAATAAAATCTGACCCAGCTATCTATGTCTGGGAGATGGATGGGACCTGCATTGTTGTACCAGTCTTTGTTGACAACATCACCATAACCTCGAAAAGCCAGGAGAAGATCCAATGGCTGAAGGACTCCCTTGCCAAGGTCTTCAAGATCAAGGATCTTGGACCCACCTTGTACCTGCTTGGAATCAAGGTTGACTATGACCACGAGAACCGAGTCATGCGCCTATCCCAGACTCAATACATCCTCGACATGCTTGCACGATTCAAGATGGAGGACTGCTACCCAGTAGGAACTCCAATGGATCCAGGAAGCGGTGCTACTCTCACCAAGTACATTCCAAACAAGGCTGACGACGAGATGATGAAGAACGTCCCATACATGAATGCCATCGGCGCCCTGATATACCTTATGATTGCGACACGCCCTGACATTGCCTATGCTGTTGCCAAACTAGCCCAATACAACTCCAACCCCGGACCTATGCATTGGAAAGCAGTCAAACACCTATTCTGTTACCAGGGGCCCCTTTACCCCAGTGGTGTGGGCCACTAAAGACCAGGAGAGGTGGCTATGCAAGTCACCAGAAGGTTGTGGGTTTGATCCCTACTCATCCCCTGGTACCATAAAGCTAGGTTAGGCGTGTGACCGACAGTGGATACTGTCACATGCTCGGATGACTGGGTAGGGTAAACCATTCCCAGGCATGCGGCTGGGATGATCTGGCATGGTCTAGAGTCGTGTTCGAACTCGCACCAACCAGACAACTGAGGCCATGGGCAAGCCCACTCGGTCCGGGAAGGGATGGCCTAGGGGACCAGCTGCACTACCCCAATCTGGCAGAAGAAGGGTGAAACCTTATCTGTTGTACCCAATATGGGAGCAAAAGCACAGGGGTTGGGAAGCGAGGGATATATATATAACAAGTGGAACGGCCTCCGGGCCCACGCCACCCTCCACTCCAAAGACCCGGTCCATTGGGCAATGGCATAAACCGGTGTTAGTAGGAGTCGTTAGTCGGCAGTAGTAGTTGTGGGAATGATGTGGCAAAGGATGGCTTCGGGCATCCAGGCACGGCACCTGGCCCAGTAAGCGGGGTTCTAACTCCCTGCCCAAGCACTCAGGTGGTTAACCGTTCCCACGGGCCTGTTTGAACGGTTGGTGTGTGGTCAGACTCAGACGAAATAACTCCGGGCCCAGGGTAAAACCTCGGGAATGCATACCCGGTTGGCTGCAGGCGAGGCAGAGACCTGGGACAGATGGGGATCCGCGCCGGTTGGCATCAGTGAACCATCTGCCTGGGAACGGGAACTCTAATAGCTGGGGCTCTATACGAACTCCCTGGTGAAGCGCGGGCCGTAGCAGATCAGGACAGTCTCCTGCATACCGACTCAAGGGCACTAAATTCTCTGTCGGTTCACTTGATGTAATCAGTCAGGTGTGAATCTAAGTTGATTCCGGAGTGCCACATTAGTGGTTTCCCGCCTCACAAGAGCGTGGGTGATAGGGGTTCTCTGTCTAACGGCAGGGGGCCCTAAACTTCGTAAAAACTGAATTCAAAAAAAAAAAAAAAAAAAAAAACCCCTATTCCGTTACCTCAAGGGAACCAAAGATCTGAAGCTCACCTATTGTAACAATGGTAGCAAGATGTCTTCAGAACTCTTCCAAACATACAGCAACACAGATCATGCTGGGTGCCTTGACATGCGACGATCCACATCTGGATTTGTCATTAAAATGGGATTGGGAGCCGTTAGTTGGTCGGCAAAGAAGCAATTGACGGGGGCAGACTCCTCAACAGAGGCAGAGTACATCTCTGCGTCGAGCGCTGGAAGGGACATCATCTGGATGTGCACACTCCTGAAGGAACTTGGTCACGACGTCTCTACTCCCTCACCACTCATGGTCGACAACCAATCCGCACTCAAGGTTCTCCGGAATCCAGAGCTCCACAGCCGAATGAAGCACATTGATATAAAGATGCATTGGATCCGGGATGCTATCAAGCGAGGCGACATTACTGCTCACTTTTTATCTACTACCGATATGATCACCAATATATTTACTAAACCTTTACCCAAACCTGCCGTTGAACATCATCGACTTGCTCTTGGACTCGAGTAGATACAGAGACATTACATTGAGGGGGTGTGTTGGAAGACAATGCTCATGTCAACTTTATCTCTACAAAGAATACCTCTATTTCGAACGTTTTACTTATCTTCTATTGTTCTACAGAGAACAACAAGCACCTTGTATTATTCCCATTATACTCGCACTTATTGTTCTCTTATCTCTACCTTATCTCCATTCACTGCTATTGTTCTCTACTTATGGAACATCTATTGTTCTTTCCTATTGTTCTGCATATAGGTTATCTATTGTTCTCCACAGTATATAGTCCACACTGTAAGTGGGTGAGTCCCCATCGAACTCTCCCCACTTACAGGTGCGTATCTTGTATACCCTACTTACTTTCAATCTAACATCAAACTCTCCCCACTTACAGTGGGTCATACTTGCATCGTTCTATACATAGGCACCGTCATGCTTTCCAATTCCTCCGAGTCGAGGATCTGGGACTGTAGGCTGACCTCAATTTGAACTAATAAGCAATTATTGGTCATTGATACCACTGTTACCGGCCCTGCTGAATGCTATTAGTGGGACAGTGACCACCCTGGCCACTGGGTCCGAAGGTCATGAACACGTCAAAGACACGTTGATTGGTGGCTAGAGGCTCATCCCATCCTCCAGCCTGAGCCGGTGGTACTGGTGAATTAGGTTATTTCTTTTTGGAGACCGGCCGCCTGGGAGCCTTGGGTCAATGCGAATCCATGCGCCAGCAATAGCACATAGTGGTCATGGTGTAACACGGCCCCTTTGATATGAGGTCAACTTCAGATGAACTCAAACCACTCCCATTACCCAGTATCCAAGACTCCAGACCTCAGCCAAGAGGCAGAACTATCTCAATTTAACATTTACAAGGTTTTGAAACAGGCAGTGCCATTGGAAACGATTTACTGAGTCCACACAAGCTCGAGGCAGCCACTTATTTTGCAGCCACATAGTCACTCGGATTAAGTACCCAGAACGCTGATGTAACTGTGATGCCAGATTGAGAAGGTTTAAAAGGGTTAGCTGTTGATTGCCATCTTCACCCTGTCAGAGTTCTCTCATTCTCGCACCAATCTCTTCGTCAACGCTGACCCATGCCCAAAGCTCCTTCGTCCAGGGTCCCATACCGTCTCTCACTTCCTTCGCCTTCCGGCGCTTATCATGGTACCAACTCAAGTCTCACGACGCCGTCCCACCCAAGTAAAAACCCACTTCACAGACCGCTTCACGCATTTTACAGCTCGCCTGCCTCTTGGGTGAAGCAAGAGGACATGGGCCAAATTTTTGCAGCCTATTCATTCCCACTCTCCAAGTCAGGCTCACTGCAGAATGGTACATATGGACATTTTATCATTCCTGCACTCGTGCTGGAGGAAGTTTCAGGCGATCTGATCCCAGGAGTCCTTCCCTTAGGGCCCACTATCAAGGGTGAAATTGATGCTGGTGGCCCAGGCTTGAAGGAAGAGCCTCAATACCATGCGATCCAGCTGTCTCGAGCACAGGAGGTTCGAGCTCCTGGGACACAATGTGGATCACGAATCAGGCAGGGTAAGCTTCGTTCGTCTCAATGTGAACCTCAGGAATTTTAATGGACATCATGTTCTCCCCCTTGTCAGCCCCCTGCCAAGTTGTAGATCATTTGGTTCTGGGCCCTGTTCCTGTGATTTCCCCACAGGTGACCACGGGGAGGGTTCAATGCTTGATCACCAACGGTGCCACTGAGCTAGCACGTCGTGAGCTGCGTCGCGCCCAAGCTGAAATTGCAAAGTGGAAGGAGTGGGCCAAATGTTCAGAACACTTGGAGAGGTGGCTGAAGAACCAGGTGGGTCAGGAGAAAGAGGCCCTCAAGGACGCCCGTGTGGAAGTGGAGGAAACTTGCCATGGGCTGGTGCTTGCAGAGGAGCAGCTTGATGAGATGGAAGCAAGTATGGCAATGCTCAGGAGTGACTATAATCATGAAATTGCTGAGTGGAAGGGGCAAGCCGAACGGTCAGTGCACATCAAGAGACAACCGAAAATTTGAGCATCCCAGGAGAAAGAGGCGCTCAAGAATGCTCGGGTGGAGGTGGAAGACACTCGTTCCCAGCTCGTTCTCCTGGAAGAGCAACTCAATGAGATGGAGGCGAGCATGGTGACACTCAGGCGCGATTATAACCGCTACCACGCTTGGTGGCTGACAGAGAACCGTTCTCTGAAAGTAGTCTTGTGTGAGGTTCCCAAGCGCAAGTGGGATGCGAGCCTTGAGGTGATCGCTTCATTATCCAACGGCCGTTACATGTCTTACACTGGTGAGGGTAGCAATTAGGTCATCCTCTATTTATTTCACTCGTCTCTTCACTGAGTGGGTCACATATCTATCAAATTTACCATATATTGCCCTGTGTCAAGGGGTTAGCTGTTACTATACTTAATATTCCAGCCTCCAGGAGGCCGTGGCGTGGAATATCAATGGCCAGACCAGCACCTCAGTCACATGGCTGAACCCCCTTTGCAAGGGGATGAATTTTGCTCAGCCGCCCCCCTTTGAAGTAGGGTCAGCCATAGGCCCAGCCATTTTGGCTCAGCCATGGCTGGTGCCACCTCCAGCCAGATGGTAGTTGGCAGAGCCATGTCAGACAATGGCTGTGCCATGTCAAGAATGGCTGAGTATGGCTGGCAATGGCTGAGCAGGGCTGAAGGCCCCTTGGGGTGTTCACAATTCAAATCTTCATTTTGCACTGTTTTCTAAAAAATGGCCCAGCCACTTTCAGAATGGCTGAGCCATAGAGGAAAATGGCTGGGCCATAGGTCATAATGGCTGAGCCATATGTGATAATGGCTGGGCCATAGGTCAGAATGGCTGAGCCATAGGGGAAAATGGCTGGGCCATAGGTGATGATGGCTGGGGCATATGTGATAATGGCTGAGCCATATGTGATGCAAACTATTTTTGTCACAATGTCACATTTGTGACATGATGTGACAGGTGTGACAATGATGTGACAGTGTATTGCCACATATGATCACACATTATTTGTAAAATCTAAAAATAGAAATGATGTCATGATCTTCAGGCACAGGCACATGATCTGATGCCATCATGTCAATGCTATCATTAAGTGAATGACCTCACACTCATTTAGATAACAACAAAATAGAGTAATTTCCTTGTAACTCTTCCAGTTCTTCTCCGATAAGAATGATCTGGATATCATCTGAAAGCCCTTAATTGGGGCTATCAAAGCCAGTAATTCCTGTGATTACATGGCCTCAAAGTATGGTTAAAATGTGCAATTACTTGTGCGAAGACCAGATGAGAGCTATTCATTGGATCTCAATGGTTGCATGGCCTCATTTTTGAATGATTACTGATCATGAGATCCTTCATATTATATATATGGAGCATAATGAAATGCTACAACCATCAATAGTGTCCTTGACCAGCCATAATCTACCAAATATTGAGCACTTGCAGAACCAGGGTCATAAAATGGGTGGTCTGAAGGCCACAACAGTGAATTTCTGGTTGATTTGATGTTGGATATGCACCATGCAGTAGTAATGCTGGTATCCAAATGCTTTGATGTCCTCAATGTGGGAATCACAGTTGGATATTGGCCAAAAGCTTGCAAATTCACAGTGCACAGGCAGTAAATGTGGAATATGACTCCTTTACTAACCGTGGGAAATAATTTAATACCCCTACAAGTGAGGTAGCTGTTACTAAAATCAGAAAGCAAAAAACCCGAAGGCAAATGGTCCAGAAACAACAAAGATATGGAAGGAAGACTGGTTTTGTTATGGTTCAAAGTGAAGGTGGTTGCAGTGTTCACAAGTACACTCACAAACTGACCATTATGGCCATAGGTCAAGACCCTGTGGTCCGTTTGGTGAGATTCTTTTTTTTTTGGAAAGGGATTTTAAATGAAATGTCAACTTGCCTATTTAGGAAGTGTGGGAAATGTCACAGCCACCACAATAGGGCAAACATACATAATTTTTGTGTTTGTGCGAATTGGTCAATGACAGTACCATTCTGGGGTAATTGTACATATCAAGACTGATATGCTGCTTTGAGGAGTATCCACTATGTGCTTAAGCATCTAAACCTCTCTACAGACTGAAGCTGCACTCTGAATAAGGATTTGGAGACTGTGCAAAGATCTGTTTGTTATTGCCATATACTCTCCCTCTGTGGCATGCTGTATGGATAAAAAGAAAGTATTTGGGCTCCTTTGACTGCTTGTGAAACCAATTTGACTATCAAGTTCTGTAGGCTCTGTCCAAGATCACATAAAACCATGTTCAGACACACTTAGTGGTTGGCATTGTATGATTTGGCCAATTCATGACAATTGACAAAGACCATCAAGTTTAGACATATATAGTCAGACAGAGCTAATCACTACCTTTCCAATGATACCCTACACACCCTTATCTGACCATTATTGAGGGAGATATCTTGCTATCAGTACTTTACATCTTATCTAAATGAGTGTGACATCATGATTTGCATGACATGACATCAGGTTCCTGTTCCTGGAGATCATGATGTCATTGTTTCAGGAACCAATCTAGATCCAATGACATCATAGTGCTATTTTTAGAAACTACTTCATTTAGGCAGAATGGTTGGTGTGACAGAGTGTGACATTTTTTTTTGGATGTGTGACAGAGGTGTGACAAAGTGTGACACACATGGCCCAGCCATTTTGTATCATGGCACAGCCCTTCAGCATAACGGCTCAGCCACTTGATGTAATGGCTCAGCCATTCCATACAATGGCTCAGCCATTCCATACAATGGCTCAGCCATTTGATGCAATGGCTCAGCCATCTGATGAAATGGCCCAGCCTTTTGTCCAAATGGCTCAGCCATTTTTGGTAATGGCTGTAGGTGGCTGGCCATGGCTGGAAGTGGCTGAGCTCTCACAGATATGGCTGACAATGGCTGAACAATGGCTTCTTTGGCTCAGCCATTTGATATTTTTCCCAGCCAGCGCCAGCCTGCCGCAACCAACGGCTGAACGGGCATGGCTGGGCCTATGGCTGACCCTACTTCAAAGGGGGGCGGCTGAGCAAAATTCACCCCCTTGCAAAGGGGGTTCAGCCATGTGACTGAGGTGCAGACCAGTTCCAATTTCTCGACATGGTGGAGCCTATTTGCACCGCAAACACGGTGCCTGCAGGTTTGGGCCCAACGATTAGAATCACGTTTGGTAAATATGTGGACAACACGCCCACCAAATTCCCAGCCTACCACAGTGGCTGTTGTAACAGCTACACTTGGACAGGTAATGACTGCCACTAGTTACTTGACTGGCTTCGGGTCGGTCGGTGCCGCGGGCGCTTAATGTGAGACATCTTCTCAGCTCCAAAAGCCTTGTAAATACCTTAAGTTCTACTATCCTGGAGACTGACCAAAAGTGACGGTGAGTACACAGCTTGCGGTTGCTATGAAATAAGCCTCAGGGAATTTGATTTAGGAGAGGTGCTCAGGATCTTCGCCAAGGAAGGATCGTTCCTCCCAGATAACATCAGAAATGAGAGAGAGTCTGAGATCATGGCGACGATTTCATATGCTGTCATCACCTTACCGACATGGTGCAACCTCAGGCTCTAAGCAGTCACTTGAGTATCGAAAAGTGTGTCCAAACCCTTGGGTATGTAATCTCACTCACCGAATCCTGCTTAGTGTGGCAGAGTTGAGAACAAGTGTGTCCAGGGCTACACTCACTCAAGCAACTGTACCGACAGCGACACCACTCTGGGAGCCTACTCGCTTACACCACCAAAATGATCAAATTCAACTGAGATGTTCAGTTCCACATCCTAGAGGCCAACCCTGCCGTATTTGATCATCATGAGTCCATGGTGGCTCCAGGATTTCGACTGAGATCATGACGATGGCCGCTGTCACACCTCGACACCATGTTTCTGTGCCAATGGTGCCACCAGCGACGTGTGGTGGCCAGAATTGGCCAAGCATGACTACCATATGTCGTCCTGGGTGGGGTCGACCTAGGGGCCCAGCTGAAACTATTTGAAGGGGTGAGGGTCACGGTATGTCTGATTCGTGTAAGATTCAATTGTGTGAACGGGGTATCCAAACTAAGGGTCATCTAATAGTCACACTGTGAATGCATACAATGTAGTTTTGATCTATCGTTACGATGCCCCAAGAGAGTTATGTTCTATGTTAATTTGAAAGTCAAACCACATGGATTGGAGACACAGAGGTACATTGCCAGAAGGTGAGGGCTGAGAAATTGAGTTTTGGGGGTTGCTTGCCTCGGCGGGCTCTCCCTGCTTTCGCTTCGTTGGCTGTGAATCCGCAGAGTTGCTGGGTTCGGCTGGCTCTGTCAATGCCCCTAGTTCTGCATCAGCTAAGGCCTTTGATGTCCGCAAAGTTGATGCTGTGATTTTGTGGTGCTCTTGCCGATCCATGTATAGAGGTTTCGGCTTGATCATCTCTCACAGGGAGGCGATTGACCGAAGTCGATGGGCATTGTGAAATGTGTGGGTATTCAGAACATACCGCTGGAGCGCCTCGTGCTTAATGGCTTGTCACACCTTTCCAGAGTCCTGTCGCTCTTCTTTGAGTGCTTTTGTAGGGGTCGCTTTACAGGCAGCCATGTAGCAGTCATGCTGAATGTTGTAGTCAAACAAAATATCCTGGAAGGGTCCATCTTGAGAGCTGGAAATCAATCAGCTGATAAGGAAGCTCACCTTTGTGGTCACGGCGATGTTCAGCACCTTGTTGAATGGCCGGATGAGGACTGGCATGTCAAACTTCTTGTGTGGAGCCTGCATGATCTCAAACCGCTGAATAATGGTGATTGAATCCCACCCTTCCACAAGCCGCAGTATCTCAACAATCTGACCAGTGAAAATCTGCCGTGCACGAGAGAAAAGGGTAAGTGGGATAGCTATATATAAAGTTGCACAGTGGACATACACCTAGGTCACCCCAGCTGGCCGGCTCTAAGCCGGACCCAGCTGGCCCCAGCTCCCCGGCTTAGAGCCGGCCAGCTTGGCAGGCAGCTGGGCTGGGCTGGGCCGGCTGGGTCCGAGCTCAGCTAAAAACGCGTCAGCTCAGCTGTGGGCTGGCGCATATCCAGCTGAGCTGAGCTGTTCCCAGCCAAGCTGAGAGTCATCCAGCTGATGCGAGGAGCTGAGCTGCTTGCACCATGGGGGCTCAGCTTGAGCGTGTGAAGCTCAGCTCCAGTACAAGTTCCTCCCATCGTACCAGGCTATCCAGCTGAGCTGGACCCTACAGCTGAGCTGACACCCAGGTGAGCTCAGCTTGGGTGTTACAGTCACACTGTGACAGATGTGACCAGTGTGTGACACAACAAACAATGACAAACATGACAAACAAACAAACAATGATGTCATACATACACAAATAGATATGATGTCATGCAGATCTGAGATCGGAAATGACACTCATTTAGATAAGAGTATGCAAAATCGCATGCCTGATATCAGAGTCAATTCTTGGCCGATAAGGATGATTTTGGTATTGTTAGAAAGCCCTTGTCAACCTCTATTTGGGGGTGTTTGTTGCGATGTCAAATCTGGCTCCCACGGATGCCAAATGGCGGATTTCAAAATTCCGGGCTTTGCAAGGACACTGTTTAGGTTATTTTGGCACACAATGTGATGTGCAAACAGGAGGGCATGTACTACTGCATGACTACACATAACACACTGGGCTGCAGGGGTATTTGGATAATTAGAAGACAGGTTTTGGCCATAGGGGCAAGTGGACACATGCAATGTGATCACCCTGCCACCTGCTACCACCCATAAATCACACAAGAGGACACCCTTAAATTTCCCTGACCCCATTGGATGGTATGCGAGGGCCAGTACCAGCATGCAACAATCCCTTACACACTGAGGTTCAGACGTATTTGGGTTATTAGCGAACCGATTTTGACATTGGGGGCTGGCAAACACATGCAGTGTAATCACCCAGCTATTTGCTATCACCAATAAATCACACAAGAACCCCCCATCAAATTTGCCTGACCTCATATGGTGATGTGTATGGCACATGCGTGCTTGTTCTATTGCATGGGCTTTCGAACAGATACTTTTGGATCACCCAAAGGCTATTGGGACAGTGATCTCACGTGGTATAAACCACAGCTCCAAGTACCAGACCAGCACCATCCATTGCAATCAGGTCCCAAGCAAGTTGTGTGAAAACCGATATATTGCGGGTTTGGGGCGCCTGTAATGGTTCCCACGCTTTATGATTTAGGTAATTGGGAGGAGGTCATCCACAAATACAAATCTCAAAAGACACCTAAGCCAACGGACCACCCATTACCAAGATATTGACCAAACCGCCCACTTGGTACCAGTTGTAACCCAAGTGCAAAGTTGTTCAGCACAACTGCTCCAAGTCAGCACTGTTCCTCCTATATCTTGGGCATGTGTGGTCCGTTTCCTTTCCGGTCTTTTGTATTCTGCATCGTTTTGAGGCCTAGTTTTTATGTGCATGGTAGTCAACCTTCTCACGGTCTGCATCATACTGAATGGGCATGAATATAGCTGTTGCTCATCGTTTTTGGCACTTTGAGCTGAATTCAGCAGGACTGGTGTGGATTTAAGAGGGGAGAGATGATGTAAAAGGTAGTGTAGGACACATGTAACACTTTTCAATATGTAGTGTGTCGTTCAAAGCTTTATGGGGCCATGAAATGACCTTCGCACATGCAGATCACCAGGATTTTACAGTTTTCAGTTGTTTTACAAAGATCAGGTATAGATAAAAGGGGTATGAGGGCTATGGCAGAGGCCCTGCACCATTCCCATTCCATCAATACAACAAACATGCATCAGACAGCAGGCATTGAGGTGGAAACTGGGCTCGCAAGTACTCAAATTATGAGAAATAGACGAAAATGCTGATTTTTGACAGTTGGATTGATGAGGTTCAAGCGGGGTTACTTACATTGAAAAGCCCCGAATGAGGGCTTTCGAACGATATCAAAATCACCCTTATCGGCCAAGAACTGCATGTGATCGGGCTCATCGCGATCTGTTTGTTTCTTATCTAAATGAGTGTGACATCATCCTGTGCCTGAAAATCATGACATCACAGATAGATCTTATCAGCATGACATCACATTTATTTTTAGCTTACATGATGTCATAATCAAATTTGGCGAGGTGTGACATGGGCGTGACAAACAAATACAAACATACACAAAGCGTGACAGGAGCGTGACAGGAGCTCAGCTTCACAGCTCAGCTAGGCAGAGCTAGCTGAGCTGCGTAAGCTCAGCTGGGGCTCTAAAAATGGAATCGGAAATAATTACAAGTGTGGGGCTGGGCTACCCCCAGCCCGAGCTGAGGGCGACCCAGCTCTCCCCAGCTGGCTCAGCTCAGCTTGCATGACAGCTCAGCCCACTGTCAATGAGCTGAGCTAACCCCACGCTCAGCTCAGCTCCACGCCCAGCTCAGCTAAAATAGCTGAGCCGGACGCCAGCCGGCCCAGCCCAGCCCAGCTGCCTGCCAAGCTGGCCGGCTCTAAGCCGGGGAGCTGGGGCCAGCTGGGTCCGGCTTAGAGCCGGCCAGCTGGGGTGACCTAGGTGTGGACATACTGTTGCCTCGCCGCCAGTGCTATCGGTTCTGTGAGCGAAGACCCAGCTTCCAATGCGGCACTCATTGCTGGAACTCGCAATGATTGCCTTACATTTATACCACCTCAAACTGGATGGGTAATTGATGCCACGTCCCACAATGGCCCCCTGGACTTTGGTCTCTGTGAAGCTGTGAGTCTTCCGCTCTTCCAGCTTGCGCATGACCCAGTCAACGGGTGTGGCTTCAAGAGTGGTTGCGCCTTTTTCAATTAATTAGTAAATATGTCACTGTGGCTAGCAAGGATAACCGAGCACGCACCAACGTCACTCTTTTTCTCAGCTGAGCTGTTTGAGAAGTTGAACATCCGATGAAGGAATGTGCTTCTTGTGGCATACTCCCCCAACGAAGTGCTGCACTGTTGCCAGGAGTGGCCATCTGCGGTTTCCTCTTCCCACCATCCTCCAGAGGCAACATGCCTAAATGTCTCCTGCTTTGCGAGCTGGTAAGCAATGTCACGGCTTGGGGCTTGGTGGTTAGAGAGGATGGAGCAGTGGCGAAAAATTATGTTAAAAGACTTGTAGCTCTCTGTGGCCTGCCTGATGATCAGCCCAGTTTGTTGTATGTCGTCTGGGATATGCGTCAGGAGGTGGTATTTCAATTTTGCAGTAATCTTCGAGGGGTCAACCGTAGCTGCACTGTCAAGCACGTTGGCGATGGCTATAGTCACATCACTCTAGAATTAAAGGATCAATCAGTGACTCGGAAGTCAGGAAAGCGCAAGGAAAGTGTGTGATTGGAGGAACCACATACCAGATATTCCTCCAAATCACAGATTTCCGGGATCCATAGCAAGGCTGCCAGCACCCCAGTGGCCTTGATGAACCAGTATTGATCCTTGCTGATGAGGTCATGGACGTGGAAAGCGTTCGTTTGGACAAGAATATTAAATTGGCGCCCAATCAATGAGTTCACAAACTGCATGATGTACGCCGCCCGAATGGTAGGGATTGACATCCCTTTTGTGTCAGTCTCTTGAAGGCAGGCACTATATTTTGCTTTCTCTGTGTCCTTCCAGTCCTTGTGGGTCCCATGCCATGCATACTTCACAACTCCGAGAAGGATGGTATGCAGGATCTCCACCGGGGTATCCTGTGTTACGTCACAGACTGGAGCACTGGGGTGAGCACTGGGGTTGAATCAGTCTGATCAAAGGATATGCTCACATCTTGCCGTCAGGAATGGATTGTACACCAAGTCCGAATGAGTGTCTACAAAGCGCATGAGCTCAGCCTCGACTTCTGCAATCGGTCAGCCACTCCGTTGCCGCTCTCATGACCAGCCGATCAGCTTC
Organism: Coprinellus micaceus; assembly: GCA_951394405.1. Classification (NCBI taxonomy): domain Eukaryota; kingdom Fungi; phylum Basidiomycota; class Agaricomycetes; order Agaricales; family Psathyrellaceae; genus Coprinellus; species Coprinellus micaceus. Next base: position 817,957 of record OX596336.1, on the reverse strand, counting down.
TCAATCCATGACTGGGTGAATGTGTCTTTCACCCCAGTCTCCTTCTGCATCTTCTCAACATGTGAAGTGACCCCTCAACATGCTACCCTAACCTGTTGCTTCACCTTGCTGAGGGTCACCTCAACCGTTCGGGGGGTGCCAGTCTGCAGAGATGGTTAGAAAACAATTCACCGTGGTTGAATTTTGCAGCTAGAGGGTGACTGACCTCAAAAAATTGACCATAGCCATTGTCAGTGGTCTTCTCACTCTTAGTTCCGCCCACCATGCATTTCCGACAGGGAAAGTTACCTGCACCTCCTATGTGGCCTGACGCCTCACTTTGTGCAGGATTATCACCTGGTCCGCAGTTGCATTGCAGTTTGAGCCACATGGGCCTCCCCATTGTGCAATCAAACACCCTTGCAGGCTTCTTGTGAGTCGACCTTGGTGAGGAATTAATGTTTGAAAGTACTGACGGATGTACAGGCTCGCAACTCACTCGATGATCACCTTCACTCCTTGGAACTGTTCGGGAATTGAGGCATTCAGTGATGTTGATATAAAGTGAGTCTGTGAGTCTTGCTGCATAATCTCGCATGGTAAATTTCGGTGCTTGATGTATATGTTATAGTGCTTGTTCCAACTTTTTGAATGGTTTCCCGATACATCGTCTCCGAAGATGTCAATCATGGAGGTATAAAGAGGCTCGCCTTCAGCCAGTGCTCGGTCGGGGTTCGGCATTCGTGCTGGATGACCAGCAGTGATGGTCCTTGCACTCCATTGAGGTATGAGTTGCCTATCTTGCAGGTCAAGTATGTTCTCCACCAGATCTGTAGCTTTGCATAGGACAGTATCATTCTCCTTGTCGAGAATTGTTGCCTGTTGCTGTTGTTGAATGAAGGTGAGTAAATATCAAGGGGGTCCGGAGACCAAAATTTTGGACCAGAGGTTGAAATATTTTTTTCAGGGCCTGGGGCCCCCCCTCCCTCCCTCCCCATGGGAACTATCTACTTAATATAGTAATAGTGTGACATCACCACTGAGCGCGCTTCTTCCCCTGTGTACTACCTCGGCACGCCGCACAATTCCAGTTCTTTTCAAGCAAGTTGGACTTAATAATATCATCCTCAACACAACGGAAATGATACTGGTGCATGTTAGTCTCAAACATATGGGATTTTAGGACATCCACTCACATATTTTGTTTCACAGCCTCGTTTGTGGCACTGGACAGTGCGGTCTGACATGCTTCGAACATTAGCCACGTCTCCACACAGACATGCATCCAGAGAGTCCTCGATAATCCTGTGCTTGCTTACTCGACCTGCCTGGGAGACCCTTTGACCGTCCTCTGCCCCTCTGGTGGACATGGCGGCTGTGTCACTTTGAGCGCCCATGACCGCCAGCGAGTTCATTTGCACTGGTGCCGTCACCGTGGCTTCAATCATTGCCAGGTCGACAGCACTCGCAGAAGAACCAGCCTCCAAGGCAGCATTAACAGGCCCTGCTTCTCTCTGACCACCCTCTTGCCTGCTGGCACCTTCAGAAACGGCGACCCTCGATTGATCGGTCCCAGCACATTCAGCTCCTCCAGTGCTCCCAACCTCTTTGCTCCTCACAATACCCCCTTGCTCAGTGGGCACGGCGCCAGGAGAAGACCCTGGGTCCTTCGATTGGGCGTTCTCGCTGTAGTCGACATAGATATCATCCCAATCTTTGAGGAGGTCAGGTGGGTCGTCCTCCATCATATCCGAGCCACCACCTGCTGATTCCTGTTCGAGATCATCACCCACTGGCTCGTTGTCTTCGGGGCTCGATGCTCCATCCGTCTCACCACTGCCGCTCGAACTCGAAATTGCCAGTGCCGTTCTACTCAAGACCACAGTCAGCCTCAACAAAATGGAGCTGAAGGGGTTGTACAACTCGTACCTGTGTAGGGGGGCTATGGATTTGTGGGCGTCTGAGGCAGTTATCTTGGGTACATTCGGTTTTTTCTTCTTTGGGGTCTTCTTTCTATTTACCCACACGTGTTTCATTCCACCCTCTTCAGCCTTCGACAGCTCCCACTCTGCCCTGTACCGTTCGACTGCTGCTGCCGAGTGGGCCTTCAGCAGGTGTGAACGGAGGTTATACCTCCAGATGGTGGAGGACGACTTCGTTGGGCAGAGTGGGCAGGGGATAGGGACATTGGAGCATGGGGTGGTGTCAGACAACTCGGCCGCCCACTTATACGAGAAGGGGATCGGTCTTGAACACCCAATCGTGCGGTCTACACAGTAACTTGCCTTTGAGCCCTTCCCTTTCATGACGTAGTACTGACATGTGCTGGATGGCCGTAGACACAATCCGCAAAGCTCGCCATCAATATTCAGCATCTTGACAAATAGGAGGTGTGCACCCATATGCTCAAGGACTCGTTGAGGCTGTGAGAGGTCGAGGGCAATAGATGGCAAGCAGATGGTGCAGGAAGCGTCGGTCTCCAGCTCGGTGAGGTCTTCATTTTCTACTTCAGCTAGAAAACATCCTTTCCCTAACAACGCCCTGTGTCAGTATCTCTCGGGGACTTATTCCAGAACAACATACCAAATTGTTCTCGGTATGGGAAGTCGGTTGTTGCTCCCAGCTTTGGTAGCAACTTCAGGTCTGGTGGAGTCAGTCATTGGAGGAGCAGGGAGACGTGCACAACGAGGAAAGCACTCTTGAAGAGATAAAATGGCTTCCCGCTCAAGTTTGCAATGGTGGGATCAACCGGCTCGATGAAGCGTGCAGGGACATTGAACGAGGATTTGGGTATCGTAAAGGTACACCAATCGTGTGTTTCGGACTTGTCGTCTACTGACATAGCAGGGTGGAGACTGGTCAGCTGGACCGACAGCTTCAGCGCCGATTCACCAAGGAGACTATGCCCAACACAATCCAACGACTGCTTATTGTACCGTATCCCGCTAACCTCGCCCAACACAAGCCACATTTGGTTATCGCACCACGCAAGTACGGCAATTGGGTCATGGATAAGCAACAGTTGCAAATCCTCCTCGAATGACAAGGTCTTTTCGGCACTCGATAGCGCATACCGCACAATATCCTGGACGTGTTTGAGCCAGTCGGTTGAGCTGGCCTTCTTGTGGTACCAACCCACAGCTGCAAGAAGTTTTGCTTTCGAGGTAGCTTTTCCGTCAATGATAAGCTTGTGCTCAATCGTAGGTCGTGTAGTTGATGTGCCTTCATTAATTATCAAAGTATTCTCTTCGAGTTCCGCAATCTCATTCTCGATGTTGACACGATTCTGTTCTTCAACCATCTCGGCTGCAGGGTCGTTGGTGCCGAGGACGATTGCTTCAGCACTCTCGTTGATGTTGTCAGGGGGAAGGGGTGCAGCAACCAGAAGCTCGCCATTGGGGGAGAGCATGTCAATGTCCCCCTTGTCCTCTGCTGCCTTCAGAATCTCTACTGCCTTGGGGAAATCGGTTTCGGCAAGGGCTCGACCCTTTCTCCAGCATGTGAGGATGCTTCACGGTGTACTTGCTGTGATCCAGGAGCTTGGGGCTGAGAGGTCTGCCGAATTCGGGATCTCCTTGGCGTCTTGTGTCAGTGTCGGCAACTGGAGTCGTCAAGGTCCTTTATCCCACTCAGGGCGCTGAGCAAGGATATCGGCAATCTCAATGATCCCTGCCAAATGATCTGCAATCTGCAAGATATCTAGATTGCTATCGTTCCCCACAACCGTACGCAAGATACCAAAATGAATCTCCAGTCTGTCGGTCCCAAGAATAATGATGAAGAATACACCGTCGGGGTCGTCGACCTTCGCTTTAGCGATGGAAAAAAAGATGTTCTTGATCATGATGATAATGTCGACATAGGGGAGGGTCGGCAGGAACGATTTCCCACCAAGCTTGTAGGGAACGAAGGCCAAGTGTGCAGCTGCCGAGAGGTGTTCCAACTGCTCCGAAAGCGTCAGATCTACACCCAGGTAGGCCTAGACGATGTGATAGAGCAAGCGTCCAAGAATCCGAAGCGCCTCCCTTCCTTTTTGAAACCCGGGATTTGATCATTCCTCTGGAGCTGGAGGATTGGGAAGCGGAGGCAGGGACTGGACATCACGGAGTAGATCAAATGCAAGCTTCACATCTTGCAGATCTTCAGGGTTGAAGACTGCATTGACATGCTCCACAGATGCGCTTCCTGAATGAAGGTGAGTCTGAAGGATGGCAGGTGTAATGCAAAAACTGTCGACAAGTACACCTCTATCTCGCAGCAAGAGATTGCAAAGCCACTTAATGACGTGCTTCCAGTCCTTGTCGCAAGTCAGATCGTCGTCCCCAACGTGTAGGTTCATTAAGGACAAGGGGGAAAGCTGGGGATAGATCGTTGATGTTTTCTGTAAGGGCCCCTTGAAAGTCAGGAGAACAAAAGCGGCCCCACGGCGTGATTCGCCATCGGACGCGAGAGAAACGATGCGTACTTTCAAGTCGCCATTGCACACTTTCTTCGCACCGAGGTTGACGCCATTGTACACCATGGAAATGACAGCAGCATGCTCAGAGCCTGTTTCTCTGTGGCAGTCACCAGAGATGAGAACCATTCGCGAGGCATTAATCCGACTCTCGCCAGAGAGTAAACCAATGCTGCAAACAGTCGCCTACAAACGTGAGATCATGGTGAGGTCAATGCGGCGATTGAACAAACATCAGCAAGCACTTACATCTGATGCGTAGTGCACTTCCCCCATATCCAACACTCAATACGCCTCTTCCACTTCCGCCATGCTATCAAGTTTCAGAGCTACTCTAGGTCCATGCTCTCGACACAGCCCAAGGATCTCGCCCATGTAGGTGCCGCAGCGCAGCCTTTTCTCACAGGCAAGCTCGTCAAGCATCAGCACTGCAAGAACAACACCCTGTTTGTGCTGGGCCTTCACCACGTCCACAATTCCCTCCAGCACAGCGACAGTGTTACAAGCCACGATCTCCAGGGTAGGTTTACCTGCACATGGTACGATTGGGTTTTGACTGAACCCTCTTGTAGTGTATTCACACCAGGAAGCCCACACGCCCGATGCATGATGTGGCCAACACGATCCCCACCCAGTCTCCAGAGCAACGTCCCCAACAGGTGTTCCTGGTCCATGAAGCTCTTCACACTGTACGTCCCTCTTGCAGCCGCCATGACTTGCTCCAGCACTGATACAACCCCTCGCTTTTGCTTTAGGGCAACATGGATGACCCGATCGATGCGAGCGACATTCTGGGATGCGATGGCAACAAGCAGCCTGTTGTGGTCCGAGATTTTGGCGGTCTTTCGTAGGATGGCGTGGGCTTGGTTGAGAGCGTGAAACCGGAGGAACTGGTTTTGGTTGGCGTGGTGCTTAAGGGATGCATAAAGCTCGTTGAATCCGCGGTAAGCATGCGCTGCATTGATGTGTGTCCTGTTATTCATGCGGTCGACTATTCCTTGGATGACAGGATTCAACGAGAGCAACACACACCCTCCGCAAATTGCCCTACAGCTCCAACCGAACCATGGCATTTGTGCGAGGTGAGGAACATAGCACCATTCCGGACGGTGTAGTCATAAGGGAGGGCCTGGGCTGCGTGAAGGCCAAATGGGTAGGCAGTGTGTGGTGAGATGCCGTCTGGTACGTCCAGCCTGTAACCGCCACAATAGAATTCATGCGCTGACCGTGCAGGTAGACTTGCAGGCTTGACGGCAACAACCTCGATCTCCTCATCAACACCCTCGCCGTCAACCACGCCCTGAGTGTTGCTGGGGGAGGTACGTAGACTCGGTATTGGGCTTGCACCTATGGGTGAGGGAGACCTAGGGTGGGGAGTGGGCAGTTGTAGGGTGCCGGTTATCGGTGCTGTGGGTGATCGCTGCCTGCATGTGCAAGTGGTGAGTCTCAGCATTGTTCGGGATACAGTGGTCACTCACAGCTTCTTCATTTCATCCATCAGGATCCCCAGCTTCCCCTCAAACATACCCTCATCAACCCCCCTCTCAGTAATAAACCAGTCAATAACCCAGACCAGCCCCTCGACACCCAGAGGCCCACGCCGTATGGTCTTTGGATCAAAGTCTGTGCTCCAGTCAAGGACGTGCGTCAGCAGTGGGTTGACTACGACCTCCCAAAGGTCATGAGTCGGGATATTAGGCTGGTCATACGTTGGGGGATCGTTTGCATAGTAGGCAAATGCTTCGCCTTGTATTCCTTCAGGGATTGTGTCGGCAAGGCCATCTACAAGGGCCTTGAGCTTTCGGGCAACCTCTGTCTGCAGCTGACGAGGAGGGGCGTCTGTTGGCAGCTCCGCCTTTTCTTTGGATGATGCAGCTAGTTGCTCTGCAGTCGCAGGAAGGTTGGGGGCACTCATAGAGGCAATCGGTGGACTAGGTTTGGATGGTCGAGAGATCCAGGCAAAGAGGGATTTCTGTTTGGGTGCCTTCGTCAGTTCGGGTGGGGGTTGTTTCTCCTGCTTTGCCTTCTCAGCTAGGCAGGCTGGTGAACCCTTATGCTGGGTCTTGTAGTTTCAGCTCCCCCCATCCCCAATCTTCAGCCTCCTGCAACAAATTTCACATTCAATGGTGTTGGTATTTGCGTCCCATTTTAGCTTTTCCTTTATTACGATCAGTAGCTAGTTTTGAATGTGAAGCTGGTTAATAGTACCTTATCCTCGTCTGACAGCTCATTCTTCTTCGTCTTCACTTTCTTTGCCATATCTGGGGTAGGTGGACACAGGCAACACTCTGAGCGCCCCAGCATCCATGATTTTCGGAGTTTCGCATTCCTTACCAAATATGGAACATATCTATCAAATATCTATTATTGGCCTCATTTCTTGGCTTTATTGAGTGGATGTTGGCATAAATATAGAATTTGAACCCAAAATAATGGTTTCGAACCTTATCCAAGCCAAATTGCACCACTTCTCACCAAGTTGTGACCAAGGTCAGAAAACTTTTTCGGCTGGAGGGGACCCCCCCCCCTCCCTCCCTACCCCTAGGTCCGGGATCCCCAGCCCGGGACCCCCTTGCCCTTGCCGCCATGGTGAGCAGGAGGGCGGGAAGCACTGAACCGGCCGTCGGCCATGCTGCCACGTCGTGCTCCCGACCTTGTTTGGCTGTGGGACCCAGGTCACGTGGTCGCGCAAGGAATTTTCAAGTTTTCACGGAAATATGCAAAGCCCAGTAAGATATACCTTGATAACCGATGGTGATAGATGATCATCCTCGTCAACCTATTTCAGGCGGAGATGAATATGATCAGGGCCATCAGGCCACCACACCTTCGGGTCCAGAAAAACCTGATGTCTCCAAGTAGACTCGCAACCAGGTCCGTTATGGTGTGAGGGTATGTTTGCGCCTGCATCCCAGGGCGGTGGGCTCGCGCATCAAAAAAAACATAGTGCCGAGGGAAAGCCGGGCGCAAACACAGACATCACACCATAAGGACTGGTACACTCGAACCAGTTTTTATAGGGGTCCCCCAAGCGTGACACCGACTTTGCGAAAACTAGCATCCTCCCACCCCAAAAAGACTTCTCGAGAGACCTATCTCGTTTTCGTTTTCTACTCGAAATAAATCGATTTATCATAGCGCGAAAAGAACAAAATTTTATAAGTATCTGTGACTTAGGTAGGTGGGGGCTGCGGAGGGTGATGTGATGTCGAGGCGGCAGGCGCGGGTGCGGGCGGTTGCTGCCAATTCACGTTCACGTTCGCCATCTGCTGATAGGACATCGCCCCAGAGCCTTGACCAAAACCTCCGGGGATAGGATAGGAAGGAGGAGGAGGCCAATACCCGTAGCCGGGGTAGTAATAAGCAGGTGCGTAACGTGGATATTGGGGAGGATGTTGAGGCGGGGGTGTCATTCCATGGCCAATCACTGACGAGTGCATGTAGGGGTTGCCGTTGGGTATGGAAGGCTGAACGACGGTGGGTGGGTGAATACCTTGCGCGGGGGTGACGTGGGCGTTAATGACGCCCACGTGGGGATTGAGCGCGGCATCGACAGGAACTCGATCGCCGTTGACATCATTGTGGGCGCCGATCAGCGTCTCATGGATAGCCTTCAAGACCATAAGGTCTACGAGATCATCCCTGGCCGTGTTATCCCTGGAGAAGACGGGGAAGTCAAGAATGTTGTCGACGTCGGCCTCAGCCAGCTCCTCGCACATGGACCAAACGCACCACTCACCGAGTATAATGCTGCCTTCAAGCGACTTCAAAAACGCCGTAAAATGGCCCCAGTAACCCTTACCCCAGAACCAACCCTCGATCTCCATGATCTTCCCGACTCACTCCCTGGGACTATATTCCCTAGGACACCTCCGCCACCCTCTTCTTCTGGATCCTCTGTACGAGGGTCACCCTCCCCACCATCCCATCCCCGGGCCACCTCCCCAAGCTCTGCCGCCGATCAAGCCTTGGCCAATACTGGCCCTACAACTGCTGAACTCACTGCTGAAATATCGGAGGCGCAGCAGGATAATCTTACCATGGAGCCTATGGTGCAGGGAGAGCTTCAACAGATGATGGACGACATCAGCCAGGGTGTGGTGGACGAGACCTTGCGTCGAGAAAGCCTGCGGGACGTAGCTTTGGATATGGACATTGTTGATTCAGATGAGGAGAGTGATCTCGAGAGTAGCGGGGTGGACAGTGATAGTGATTATGTTGAATAATGTATGTATTTTTACCGTATACGCTCGAGTATCTACCTTCTAGCCACTGCGTCCACCTCCATGCGCGCGCGATTTCGCTAAGTCGAGTGTGACACAGTGTGACACGCTGATTTCCTGTTCGAGTGTACCAGCCGTTCTCTGGCGAGAACCGTCACGCGGTCACTTGTGACATCAAAGCGTGACATCACCAGAGGGCGGGTGGTCGCGAGCCTAGTCTCCAAGAGGTGACAGATCCCAGGATCTTGCACCAACTCTCACGCTTGCGACCCCCCACCCCGACCCCCGTATATGGTAATTTGATTGGGGCTGTGCATTTTCGTGGGCAACAGCAAGCACGGCACCCTTAGCCTTGCACCAGAGGCCTCCAACAATAGGCAGCTCTTTCGTCCACCTGTGGAAGCATTTACAACATAAAATGGTCAGAAGGGCCTATGCGAACTATTATACTGGCCAAGTGCGGACCTCTGAGAGGTGCAGAAGCCTAGCAGGCGCTGATATCAGCGAAGTCAGAATCTGTTTCTAGTGAGCCATGGTTCCGGTGGTTAGAACGGGTGTCTGGGCCACAGAAAGTACCATAACTGTAAGGGCTTCCTTTAGAGTGGTTCTAGGTGGTATTTCCGTGATTTTATCCTCTGCAACGCAACTAATCGTCGTGAACATGGACGAGATTTTGAGAGGGAGCCGCAGATGCCGAGGTTCGGACATCCCCAAGTTGCCATCACCCTGGGCTCAATGCCCCCAGATCCAATGTCCGTTATTTCATGATCTGCCACCTCTTGGATGTCTCAGTTTCACCTATCGGCCTGTGACACGTGTGTCAGCCATACTATCATTCACAAGGACCCGTAACAATTTGAGCAATGTGCAAGTTTCTCGCCCACGGTTAGAGTCTTGGCCGCCAAAGTCCGTAAACATACGCGCTCTCATCTTGAGTTTACGAATATCTAGGAATTTATTTGACATCTGGAGGACTGGTGTTGCCAGCATTGTCCCGGGACGAGGGGGTCCAAAAACTAAGGATGCGCAAAAATTGTGACGCGCGGCATCAAGCGGCTGTCACACCTTTCGGTCAAACCCGAGGGCAGGCGTGACATGGTCAACCTCCGGCGGGTCCACCGTTTGACCACATCCCCCCTGTACCTCCTGAAAAACTACGGGATGGCGCACAAAGTCAATGGTCACCCTTTGCAAGAGTTTTGGTTGAACCTAGAAGCATGTAAGATTTACGATGCGGGGGACGCGTCACGACACGTGATTCAATTTCGGCGGAGATTGAAACTGACGCGTCTCAAATTGTCACTCCCCAACTCGCTGCTGGATTTCTCTGCACTGCCGGCTCATATCCCTCGCTTGGGGGTTGATATGGTGTGTCATAGACCCCAAGCAGATATTAGGGTCATCAAAAGGGGGGTCCCTGCCCTCACCCCAGAACCACGCTCAAAATACACCCAAAAACGGGGACCCCCGCCTCCAAATCCTCCCCTAGCTCTTCAAAAAGTTCACCAATACTCACGAAACCTTCACCAATGGATTCCCCCGAACCAACAGAATATGGCGCTCAGGTCTTTGTCCCGAGTGAAGTCCTGCCTTGGCCAAAAATCGGGTTTTACATTGCAATGTGGGATTTACAGTCCACTGGTAATGATAGTATAGGAATTTTGGTCACCCCCACATCAAGGTGATACTGGAGTTGACGGAGTATCAGAAATTGATTGCGAAAGAAGTTGATGGCCCGGATCGCATGGTGAAGCCTGGTAGCTTGGATGTAGGAGATGCCGTGGATCGACGTGCAGTCCTGACTCCTGGTTGGAAAATTGGACAACATCATGGCTCAGATTCGTTAGAAAAGGGGTGAGTAGTGAGATTTCGTGGCTGTGCCGTGAATATAAATATTCCGATTAGGAAGGTGTTGGAACGGCAACCGAACATCTTTTCTCCTCTGGCTTCCTCAGGGCGAGTTATGGCTCTTCCAAAAGTGCCGGGTCCAGAGGGTAAACTCACCCTTTTCCCTCTTCTCCCCCTCTTTTTTTTCTTCCCTTCCCTTATTATTTAATTATTTAATTACAATTTGAACCACAAACATGGGCAGCGAGCCTTCCAAATTGTCAGGTGCAGCCTACTGTGGCTTCCATGGTTGGGTGCATCCACCTTGTATCAAAGGGTATCATGACATGTAAGCAGGTAAGGCGAAGTGGGGGAAGTAGGATATACACAGCCAATTTGACTATATTACAGAGAAGTGGAATAGAGGCCCAAAAGATCTACACTGAGGCATCGCAGCATGAGGAGGAGTCCAACATCATGCCTAACTGCCCTCATAAATGACTTGGGCACAACCACTAACGCAGCAATGTGAATAGGACATCATTTGTTATGGAAGACTGACATACCGCTTTTCTTGCCCCTGTTACACCCCAGGGCGAATGTAGGTGATCCAGAAGGTAAGTCAGTGGGTTTCGCAGTCAGACTGTACATCACTACGTACATTTTGACGGTACGCAACTTGCGCCTGGAGCTCAGTTAAACCAAACAACAAAATGATGTCAAAACCAATCTCGAAGTAGCGCGCCCCCGTCGCTGATGTGGTCATTTGGACAGGAAGGGAAGTGGTGTCGACCTCCACTGTGCAGACAGTTGGGTAGTTCCCTAAGCGAGCAATGAGTTAGAATGGAGACGAAGTAGCTTGAATACGCACGAGGGTCTGAATCGATCCAAACGGGGTGCTTTTGTTTGCCACCATATGCGAGAATGGCCACCCTGAGGCAATTCAAGGACCGCCTTTCGACAGCTTGGCGGGTGAAAGAACAGCGGAACTCTTGGTTTGTTCTAACCCGGGTATCCTGTAAATGTGAGTTAGTACATGCAGGAATAAATGATCTGTATTGAACCTCGGCTTACCTTGGGGAGAATGGCAGAAAACCCGCCGTGCAAGACGGGCAGCCCAGTTGCACTATGTGTCTCGACCAGACGACCACGTTTGAGATGGACCGGATCTGACGAGTCATAATGATAGTAGACACTGATTCCGTATGTGTATCGGGAAACTCTAGAGGAAACAGCACTATCAAGATAGAAGGAGACGGCGCCGTTCGATACAGCCTTGTTTCTACACACAGAGGGGGTAGATATCAGTAAGGTCATGGATCCCACCTACGTCTTGACTCACACGTGTGCGTCCGGCCGGGACACGGAGAGGCCCAATGGCTCAATCCGCTCGCGGACTTTGTCGAAAAGCCAGCTACTTGCGGAGAAGCCTCCAACGAGGAACACGGACTGCAACGGAAGGCTTAAGCGTTATATTACAATAAATAACAGGAAGCCGTACCTGGATTGGCACGTGGGCGACGAATTTCTGAGCCTTGATTGCTTCGACGATGCACAAGATAGACGGTTCAAAGAATTTCGCAACGTCGCGCCTGCAAGCAGTAGGATCATGAACGAGTGCTAAAAGTATTCGAGATAATCACTCACCCGGCCAAAGTGAGGCGACCTCCACGAATGTTCAGGGATGTGTCCCGGTCACGATGATTGCCGAACTGGATGTGGTGTGGCTCGTCATCCTTTCGAAAAACATGCTTCGTATTTCTATCGAAGCGCATGGTCAAGGTTTCAACGTCGTCGGAAAAGCGGGTCCCAGAAAGAAGGTCTGCCGATCAAAACTAAGTGAGATTGAAGGCTACCGACGGAAGGAGAAACCCACCCTCGAGGAACTTCTTGGCGCGCATGGTGACAAATGCTGCGCCCTGAAAATAGCCTGTATAGAACGTCATGCGCTTGAGCGTGTAAAAAACACATGAAACATCGGCACGTACATTTTGGTATAGCTATTTCCTCGAAAGAATGGTCGGGGAGGCTGCGGTATGCGGTCAGGTCGACGGTTCCTCCACCAGCATCCACAATCAAGACACCAGATTGTTGCTGTGGGAATACGCCTGTCAGCCAGAATATGCAGTCCCCAAGTAGAAAAACGTACAGTGTTTGCCAACGCCAATCCATTCGAAAGACAAAAGTGAAGACTCGCTTCGCCTTCCGTGACAAATTTGATGCGAGAGCGCCCATCATTGGTGTTGGGTACCAAACCAGCGCTGATGGCCGCCTGCCTCATGTGTCCTTGCTGGGGGCCACCCCAGCCATTGGGATGGGTCAGGACGAAGATGATGCTGTGTTTGAGGGACGTCCAAACCGTCGGCCCGTGTGACTCTGAGATGTATTGCTTCGCGCACTCAAGAAGGTACCCCATATAGTCACTGAATAGCTGAACGACGGTCTTGTTCGGCGGTAACGGAGGTAGCACCTCGTCAACCTGCCCAACGGAGGCTGACCCATACTGAGGCTTCGGTCGAAGATGCAGTTTAAACCTGTGATGTCAAATTAGCAGTATGGATCAGTGGATAGTGGAATGCTTACCATTCTGCCTTTGTCCAACCATGCTCTTCTGCGTCTTGCTCAATGCCTTCTTTCAGCGTCTCAGCGCCGATACCACATATCTTGCCTGCAGAATCATAGTAGATAACGGTGGGTATCTTCGAGTCCCCTCCGACGTGCTCCTGACAAGGGTATCTGTGAATGGCGCCATCCCGTTGGAATCGCCCAACCCAAAGGATACATGGGTGAATCGTACCTGGTCACTGGCCGGATCTCAGGCACGATTCCTGGATCGAGAATGCTGCGATGAAGAACAGGGTAATCGATATGGGGGCATCTCAACCGATGTAATTAGCAAAAGCCAACCTGTACGAGATTCCACTGAATGTGGTCCCGATATCGAAGGCAAGTAGGAGGCGGCGAGTATAACCTCCGTACTTCTTTCGATCTGGCAAGGACATGTTGCAGTTCGAAGTGAAGGAGCCTGGAGGTGATGTCAACCCCAGGTGCACCCCCAAAGCCTTTATAGCGGCCAATGGTTGCCGCGAGGAGGCCACGCTGCAGGTGAGTGACCCGTGACAAGATGGCCGGTCACGGTGTCCAGCCTTTGGGCGCTTAAGTCGTATGCTCGAGCTCCACTGCAAAGGAATTCCGGCTAGGCCTGCGTTAATTTTGGAGTCAAATAATAGGGCAGTACACTCACCATGTCAAGTTCCAGCCTCGCTTGAACTTTGGTGGGTTGATCTCGTATTCTTCAAGGAGAGCAACATTTCAAACCGACTAGGCTTGTAAGGAGTATCTGCCCCGGCTCCATACACTGCTGCTGCAGGCGTAGCCTTTTGCGCTCAAACGGTGCGTTTGGGCCAAATCGATGAAATTGGCAGAAGAAACCGCAACGTTGAATGGCTGGCGTCGTCGCCGAGAAGGCGAGATAGAACCTGATGACGTAACTCGTCGCAGGGACAGCCACGGCACTAAGGGTTAAGTTCCAAAAACAAGCGCCCGTGAAGCGATTGGGCGACAAATGGGAGATCATGCATGAAGGCACCAAGCACACAACTGCAGTGAATGCGACGGTATAAAGTACGAAGCACTAAGTTTGACTCAGGTGTAAGAAGATGGAACCGAAACTCGGCTCGTCCGAGTCGCCAATTGGCAATCGGCGCACCGGTGACCTGAAACTTCCATTGCCCATTGGCACCAGACACCACTCTTGCCGGTCTCCTGATGCATACTCAGCAGGGAGAAACCCCTAAAAGATGATTTACGCACCGCTTCTCCACGCCCTGGTGAAAGAAAAGGAGTTCTATGTCAGCCTCGCAATTCTTTCCACATGGGAAGGTACGCACATTCTCAAAACAAGCGATTTGGGCTTTCAGTTTGCTGATCCAAGGAGGAGCACCACTTCATACGAGGGAATTTGATACAGTGCCCCTGTCGAGGATATCTGCCATTCCGTCCTCACGTTAGAGACGTTGGCTTCGATAGTGCAGAGCAGACGAAAGGGCCCAGGGGATGCAAGTCTGGACGCGAAACGGAAATACTGAGAGGTTCGATCTGCTCATGAACCCTCTCATAAAGACAGCTACTCGCTGAGAGCCCACCGACGAGCCAACCCGACTTATGAATCATGATGGAAGTCAATGGTCCGCACGAGACAGCAATGGTTGACCTTGATGGGTAATTGTGATGCGGCGATCTGAGCATGGATAGAGTTGACGATGCATGTTATAGACGGCTCAAAGAACTTGGCAATCTTGCGCCTGTGATCAGCATGTTCAGTAAGTGAGGGGGAAAACGACTGTGAGCAACACGCACCCCGGTACGGCAAGTCGACCGCCGCGGATACTTAACGCCAGCTCTCGTTCGCGGTGCGACGCGAATTGAATGTGGTATAACTTGTCTGGATTCTTAAAGACATGCTTGGCTCCCCTGTCGAAACGTGTCGTTATAGTCTCGACATCATCATGGAATCGCGTCCCGAACAAGAGGCCTGGCAGTCCGGAATGACCTGATGGCGCTGATCAGATTCATCTCCGCCTGAAATGGGCAGGGGCGGATGATCAACTGCCACCCGAGATTATCTGCGCATATCACAGCCCCACCAGGACAACCGACCTGGCAAGGTTCCGGCTCTCGCTCGGGTTTGCGGGCTCGAGTTGCGTCCCTTTGATCACAAGGTCCTCCACTGATTTCTGCCTCTCCCACATCGCCTGGGCATCACAATTTTCTGGGGCATGACACCCTGGGTCGGTTGCTGAACAGCACAAGTCGTACGAATACCTCATGTCTCATCCTCTACCGGTTCTGTGAACTAGCCACTGGTCTAAAGGCATGCTCTAGGTCTCTGACCTCTATCTGGCCTCCACGAATTGAAAAAATTCTAAGGTGGGCTTCAATTCCGGGCTCGAGTTCCGATTCTACTCGGAAACGGACATGTTTCTTTTCGCCCCTGGCATGAGTTACAATGGCTCCTCTTGACAAAACCGGGTTCCCCTCCAAGGCTCACCGAAGCTCAGGTGAATGGTCTAACGCTTTCCCCAGCCTAGCCTTGATCTCTTAGCATTCTCTCCTATCATTGAATCATAGCCTAGAGTTCGCAGACGTGCCACTCGTCAGCGCGCTTCGCGTCACTTGCACCCAGCAGTTATAAGTGTGACTCTACCTATACGAGCTGGGTCGTGTGGATGTGTGTGTACTGTGGGTAATCCAACCAAGAGCCGCTGTATCCTTCGTGCAGTACTGGACACGTTCCGGCCTTTTTTATGTCACCCACTGCCCAACCCGCATAACGAACTATAAGCCCGTTGGTGACTCGTGATGCGCGTGATGGCTCAATACATTACGGGTGACCCTACGGAGGGAGGCTAATTAATGGGATCTCACCACGGTTACCCCTTAGGACTTGAGCCCCTGCCCATGCTTCCAAAGGTGTGTCATTTCTGAAAAATTCTAGGGTCCAAGGATGGCGCTTTGTGTTATAGCTAATAACCAATCCCAGGCCACAAGGACGTCTCCTTTGGTCTGCATCCTTCTAGTCGCAGCGATCGCAAGTCCCAATCGCTACATCATAGTCGTTTCGAGCACCAGTCGTGGTGCTGTTTGGTCTGACCTTCAAGCAGCTCTTTCGTATGTTGCACTACTCGGGCTATAGCCACATTCCCCCTGGCCAGAAGCTCCTGGGTTTCTTCCACCGCGCTTTCCATTTCCTCTCTAGATTCGGTGTCATGGCCAACGCCATCTTGAGTCGCCACTCAGCACGTTCGAGGTGGATAACCCTCTGTTTCAGGTCGCCCACAGTCCTCTTGCCCACCACACAACGGAGAGGCCTGCCGCTACGAGTGTGGGGCTGATGAACTTTGTGGGATGTATCAATACTCTCACCACGGCGGGGGTTAAGGCGCGTCGACCCTTACCTTCCAGTTCCTTCATAACCTCGACGAGTAGTTGCAGGTACGAAAGGCCAATCCCCTTGTAAGTCCATCTTAAACTAAACAACTCATTTTCAAGGTTCCTCGCAATTATGTTACCCTTTTCTTTAACCTTTTCATGTACCAGTGACTCTCGGATCGCGTCGGAGGACCGTACCTTTCATCCCTGTCTCGTCCGCCTTGTTTGTAATCACCCGAATCTTGTTCGCTAATCTCAGAGTTAAAGTGGGAACGCTTACACTCGTGGTGCATCTGCCCAGCCGCAAGTGCCTGACCACCAGCGCGCAAAAGAGTGACGTCCCATGAGCAACAGAGTACGACTTGAAGAGCCGCTGACCCGGTGCTACATGTGCGAAAACCTTGTGGATTTGATTCTATCGTTTACGAAGGAGGACATTGATGGTTATTTGGATCGAATATCGGGCTCGGCGAATGGTACCCGTCAGATCGGTACCAGGGGAGGAAACTTTGCGTTGGGAAAATCTGTGGTTTTTACATTCGCTTCGAAGAGCCGATGGTCTCCACCGCCGCTGAGGACCTATTCCACGACTTGTCAGAATGCAAGTCGTAGTTTCCGCTTCATTCAGTTTACTACAGCTCGGTGCCTAAGTCCTTGATACACGCCTCCCCCCATGTTCTCGCCCAATCGCCTCA
Source organism: Coprinellus micaceus (assembly GCA_951394405.1). NCBI lineage: Eukaryota > Fungi > Basidiomycota > Agaricomycetes > Agaricales > Psathyrellaceae > Coprinellus > Coprinellus micaceus. Next base: position 800,846 of record OX596336.1, on the reverse strand, counting down.
CGGGCGCCTATTTGCGGAAATCCTGGGGTTGTGGCTGTCCCTGGGAAGCGTCGTGTCATCGGGTTCGAAAGTTCGTCTTCTCATCGACGGTGAATCGTGATGTCTGAGCACAAAGGGCAATGCACGCCTGTGTAGAATGCCCGTAGCTGAGGCAGATATCAGTTAAGGAGGGGTCACAAGCCTGGTCGTTTTGAAATGTTCCTCTCAAAGGACTCGAGATCAATCCACCAAGTTTCAAGCAAGGTTTATCGAGGGTCCTCACATGGTGAGTGCTCCGGGCTATCGTTTAGCTTCACGGATAACACAGGCTCAGCTCGAATCCCTTCGCAGTGGAGCTGGACCTTACGAACTGAGCCCCCAAAGGTTGGTCAGCGTGACAAACCTTGCTGTTGTGACGGTCACTCACCCACAGCTTGGCCTCCTCGTGGCAATGATCATTGGCCGCTATAAAGGCTTTGGGGGTGCACCTGGGGTCGACATCGCCTCCTTCATTTCGAACTGCAACATGTCCTTTCCAGATCGAAAGAAGTACGCAGGTGATACCCGCCGTCTCCTCCTCGCATTCGATATTGGGACCACCTTCAGTGGAATCTCGTACAGGTTGGCTTTTGCGAATCACATCGGGTGAGGTGGCCCATATCGATTAATCTATTGTTCATTACAGCATCCTCGATCCAGGTATCGTGCCTGAGATCCGGCCAGTTACCAGGTATGATTCACCCACGTATCCTTCGGGCTGGGTGATTCCAACGGGATGGCACCCTTCACAGATACCCTTGTCAAGAGCACGTCGGAGGGGACTCGAAGATACCCACCGTTATCTACTACGATTCTGCAGGCAAGATATGTGCTATCGGTGCTGAGACACTGAAAGAAGGCATTGAGCAAGACGCAGAAGAGCACGGTTGGACAAAGGCAGAATGGTAAGCCTTCCGCCATCTATCGAGCCGTTCTACTCAAATGACATCACACAGGTTCAAGCTACATCTTCGACCGAAGCCGCAGTCCAGTCCACTCTGGGGTACACATGTTGACGAGTTATTGCCTCTGCTACCACCCAACAAATCCATCGTTCAGCTCTTCAGCGACTACATGAAATACCTTCTTGATTGCGCCAAGCAATACATTTCGGATTCACACGGGCAGACAGTTTGGACATCCCTCCAGAAAAACATCATTTTCGTCCTAACTCATCCCAATGGATGGGGTGGTCCTCAACAAGCCCAGATGAGGCAGGCCGCCACCAAGGCCGGATTAGTACCCAACACGGAGGCTGGGCGCTCTCGCATCAACTTTGTCACCGAAGGCGAAGCGAGTCTCCACTTTTGCCTTTCGAATGGCTTGGCTTTGGAAAACACTGTACGTCTTTCCGCCGAACGCACCAGCACCCTTCGGCTGACGGCCATTCCGCTGCAGCAACAATCCGGTGTTTTAATCGTGGACGCGGGTGGAGGTACCATCGATCTGACCTCATATCGCAAACTACCCGACCACTCTTTCGAGGAAATAGCTATACCAAAATGTTTGTGCTGATAGTCCCCTCGTCATGTACGTGATCAAGCACTCAACGCTTTGCACAGGTCACTTCCAGGGCGCCGCTTTCGTTACAATGCGTGCCAAGAAGTTCTTTGGAGGTAAGTCTCGATCTCGTTTGGTAATCTTTGATCTCACCAAGCTCTGTCCGGTAGAGCTCCTTTCTGAGACTCGCTTTGTGGATGATGTAGAAACCTTGACCATGCGCTTCGACAGAAACACGAAGCATGTATTTCGAAAGGACGACGAGTCACACCACATCCAGTTCGGTAACAATCGTGACCGGGACGCATCTCTGAACATCCGCGGAGGCCGCCTCACGTTGACCGGGTGAGTGACTCTTTTGAGGGAGCATCAACGCTCACTCAGGACCCCGCTCCCGCTATGCAGGCGCGATGTCGCGAAGTTCTTTGAGCCCTCCATCTCTTGCATTGTCGAAGCAATCAAGGTTCAGAAATCCGGTGCCCATGTACCAATTCAGGTACTATCTCGCATGGATCACGTCCGGATCGCGCTCAAGTGTTTTCCATGCAGTCTGTGTTCCTCGTCGGGGGGTTCTCTGCGAGCAGCTGGCTTTTTGAAAAGGTCCGGGAGCGCGTTGAGCCGTTGGGTCTGACTGTGTCACGCCCAGACGCCCATGTGTAAATCACGACCACCCTACAGAGGTTGTTTAGTCATTTCGCTGACGCACCTCTTTTTCGACAGGAACAAGGCCGTCTCGAATGGGGCAGTTTCCTTCTACCTTGATGCTGCAGTCACGACAAGAGTCTCCCGATCTACATACGGGGTTGGTGTAATGTATCCTTATGACTCGACGGATCCGGAGCATCGCAAACGTGGTCAGCAAATCCAAGTTGACCCAGTAACAGGAGAGCCCGTCTTGTACGGCGGATTTTCCTCCCTTCTACCCAAGGTCTGGCTAATTTACCCTCGTTGTGACGACACGCGCTAATGTTAGGTCTCCCACTTAGGATACTCGAGTTAAAGCGACCCAAGAATTCCGGCGCTCCTTCACTCGCCAAGCTTCAGACCGACAGTCGTTGAACCGCCTCCAGGTTCATGTACTAGCATACGGGGGAACCCAGAAGGATCCCCTCTGGATTGACGAAGATCCTTGTCAGTGCTTTCAGGATATCTCTTGCCGCTTCAGCTGATTTCCTCTCGTCAGGGAACTTCCCCGCTGCTTGTGCCGTCGAAGTCAATACATCTTCCCTTCCCGTACAAATAACCACATCACCGAACGGGGCACGCTACTACGAGGTTGATTTTGATGTGATCCTGCTGTTTGGTTTGACCGAGCTCAAGGCCCAAATCGCATACTATCACAACGTATGTACACACCTTCGCGTTTTACTATGAAGCACACTGACTCCGGTTCTCAACTATCCCGCTTCGTCTGGTGAATTCAAACCTCACAGGGACAGGAAAAGCGGTACGTTATATCCTCACCGTGTCAAGCCTATTCCTGACATGAGTGACACAGCGGTCGTGCGCAAGTGATTTATGAAGGTAGCGTTGATGGGCCGACACCCAACTTCCGAGGAACGTGAGGGCTGGGGTATGGAGTCTGCGCCGCGGGATTTAGACAACTGGTTATGCGGCCCGGCGTTGTGGGAGTTGCAATACTGCCCTCATTGTGTAGCTTTACCCCGTTCGAGTACATGCGAGAATTTTTATTGTCTAAGCCAAGGCCCTCTTGGAATGGGCTACCACTCCGTAGTCATCTTGCTGACCGCCGCTCAAATGTTCCAATGAGCCAGTCGTCGATAAGGTTTGACACGAGGATGGAACGTGCCGCAGCCGCCTTCATTTTGACTCGCTATTTCGATGCTCCCCTTTAATCGATCTCTTCTTTCACCTACGATCCGCAGTACCCCACCCCAGTTTATTCACGACTATCGCCACAAGTATGACCGAGAACGACGACACACATCGCGGTTGGTTGACCACAGTGACCTCTGCATTAGGGTTTACCGATTCAAAATCAGATCGACACCCTGCCACAGAGATCCCACAGCAACAGGACGAAATTCCAGACCAAGCAAGCTACGAACGACCTCTTCCGAAGATGTCCTTCCATGAAAGAGAACTAGCACCCCATAGCACCGCAAGAGTCGCGCATAACAGAGAGGGTGACAATACTGGTACGATCTTCCTTGATCTGGCTGTAGACTGCAGCCCACAGGGGTTGACCGACCTCCGCAGGCTCGCCTCGACGAGGAAGAAGCAAGGACCGCATGTACTCCCCAAAGCCCGTCCCAGAAGTATTTGGTACGCCGGTGTCCCATTGCTCAACTGACACCCAAGTGACTGAACCCTCAAACCAGAGGAATCGCAACCTAGAGAACATGTTTCGATGATCTACAATCTCCCACGTCCCGAGGAGACAAGCCTACACCGCTCAGAGGGTTCTATCATTAAAGCCCACTATGACGAAGCATTGCGAGCGAAAGATCGCGAGGTCGCAGATTTGCGACACGAAGTCCAACGCTTACGCGCCGCAACATCAGAGTTGGAGCAGCAGTTACACGGGAGAAGAAAGGACCTTGACGCCGCTCAGGGCCAAATATCCCACATCAGCAGACAGCTAGAAGAAGAACACCACCGGCGTCAAGGGGGAGAAAATGAGCTGAGGAAGCTGAAGGTGTTATTGGACGACCGCACAGAAGAGGTCAAGGTCGCTCAGGCCTTCATGACATGTGCCGACAAATACTCCGTGGCTGAGGTGTCCCAAATGGTCGAGCAACTGAACGACGAGATCTACCAGTGTGCGATGGACCTTTCTGATGTGGTGTTGGAGCAGAGTGCAAAGCCCTCAGGGCAGCGCCGTGGAGAAGAATGGGGGAAACGCCTAGAGGCTGCTCGTCATACCCTTCGTCGATGGAACCAGGACGTCCTCGCTCGGGTGGAGGCCGACCTCCTGAAGGACGATCCAGACACTACCCTCCTAGAGTGTATGGTGCAATACGTGTTCACCACTCGGTGCCGCGATATCATTCGAGCATTCTGTTCTCAGGACAAAATAGTTGATAACTACCTGTGTGATCTCTGGGAAGAGGTCGCCAGTTCCCGTGAGTCGTTCTTCTCCGTGGACCGTGTGTGCGGTCAGAAATGAAGCTAATATTCGCCCATTTTTCAACAAGACGAGACCGCAATTGCCAGAAACTGGCTCGCCATCACGCAGGCAGGCACGAAAGTACAACTGCAGCCTCCGGATCGGGGGACTATCCTCACGCAACTGGGCAGCCTGATCACGCTATCGGGTCGAGAGACTCCGGCGCCTACCTGGTTGGAAGACTTCATTAACCCTAAACTCGATGAAATGGATTCAAAGGCTGCGAAGGTCAAGGAGGCTATAGCGGAGGGCGTCCTTTCCGTAGACGCGGAGGTTTTTGCTCATGGCAGAGGCCTTCCCTTCAAAGCAACAGATATGCGGGACGCTTTCGAAAAGCCGGGCAAGGCCCGAGGTGCGGAAAAGCAGTACCAAGACGATCAGATCGTCTGCTCCACCGGGTTGGGAATGCGACGCATTACGCGAGTGCCTCGCGCGTCTGACCCCTCGACCATGCGTCGGAAGAGGGAGGTGATACTGAAAACCAAGGTCCTTATGTATTCAACTCTCATTGAGTGAGTCGCGATCCGGGGCATCATCCTTGGCTCGACATGTTCTCGTTATGCCACTACCAGTAACTCTAACCGAACCGTTGGTCTCTTCTCGCTTCAACTAGTAGTGTGTTCGCGCTCTCGAGGTGGCTTTGATTCTGCCTTCTATATGCACCATTTTTGCAATAGTAACCTGTCTTCATCCTCCGCCGTCTTACCCAACGTAGAGAGGTATACATCTGAAATCTACATCTGAATAAGTATGCTATGCGAGGCTGTATACGAAGATCTCCAAACGCGAGAGGCAGAGGATGGGAGAGCCGTCTAAGGTGCGGCAGGCGTTGCGACCGATATATGCACATTGGTTGATCTTCTCCGAAGGGGTAGCATCGCATCCGACTCACGGTCGTACTGAAATGAGACCTGGCTATCCTTTCTGCGGAGGCATTACACCCCGAGGGCATAAACATTCATCGGCGCTATTCGCGGGAATGATCTGACCCGAAGCCCCCCTTCGACCTCAGACAGCTCGCTGGTCGCTTCTGACGCAGCCCGGGTCAGACGACTCTCTGCCTCCCTTACCCCCGAACAAGATCATGGTCCAGCTTTTCCGCGATTTCATGAAGTACCTTTATGAGTGCGCGAAGGCATACATTTCGCAGACTCACGGAGCACTGGTGTGGTCTAGCGTAGCCTCTAGCATTATGTTCGTCCTGAGCCATCCAAATGAATGGGGTGGCCCTCAGCAGGCGCAGATGAGAGAGGCAGCAATCATGGTCGGCTTGGTACCCGCCACGCCAGCCGGGCGAGCGAGAATCTCTTTCGTCACTGAAGGGGAAGCTAGCCTCCATTTCTGCCTTTCAAGTGGACTAACCTTGCGCGAGAACGTGGTGCGTGTTTCCTCGCCCATCAGGGATTGCGCTTACGACTCCATGTTGTGCGCCCGCGCCAGAGAGCCTCCGGAATCCTGATTGTCGATGCTGGAGGAGGAACCATCGACCTTACCGCTTATCGTCGGCTATCAGATAATTCGTACACTGAGATATCCATTCCAACATGTAAGTCGTATTCTGGAGCTCCTCCAATTTCTGCTAACCGTTTCGCATGTTGTCCCCTGCAACGCAGTGAAAGGTAAATAGCGATACACATCATTGTCAGTCTGACTACGGGAGACTAAGGAGCAGCATATGTTACCATTGGAGTACTCACCCACTGCACGCCGAGACCCCACCATATCCACCGCATAGCCCGCTCTCACCTCGCACCTCAACCCCCTCCATGCTTTGCCTCGCAAGCAACGCCTCCTTGATACGCCTTCACCTCACCCTCACTCCCCGACCCAACTCAATTTCGCACCACAACGGGGTACGGCACGAGCGACGGCATTCCGCCAGCCGTCCGAAATCGACTGGCTTTCCCGTGCCGAGATGAAGCGATGCCCTAGCGCCTGGGGGTGATGTTCGAGGGATCGGGCGATAGGAGGGGTGTGAAGGATCAGAGACGTGTCGTAGGGAGGTGCGAGGTGAGCAGAGAGGAATAGACGAAAAAGGCGGTGGGTGAGCAGAGGGGGACAGACGAGGGGAGCAGATGGATGGAGGGTGGACGGGACGCGTTGTCCTGCGCGTAAATCGCCGTGGGTACTGGTAAACCTTCATTCGATCTTCGAGCGCGGTGTTGAACGCACGCGACTAGGCACCGTTCACGGGTTGCTGGTAGTAAGGTCGCCGAGGGCGCAGAGGAGCGCTGGCGTTTGGAATGCGGGAGGAAGGACAGGGTCTGGAGGGTTGGGTGAACTAGACGTTGGGTAAAAGCTACTGGCCGGGTGGAGTCCTGATCGTAGTTGTCGCTAGTGACGACGAGACGACGATGGACCTAGAGGTGAGTAAATACCGAGTTCCATATGACCGTCTGAACTGACCTGTACCTTCCGCCCTCCCCCTAGACCTGTACGAGACCGCACGAGATGTGTACGCCCGTCCCCTGTCGTCCTCTCCTCCCCGCTCTCACTACCCAATCTACAGCTATAGTCGGCAATCGAGGGCCAACGACGATGAGTATCGAGCGGTGAAGGGTATGGGATCGGTACAAAGTTACGTCAGTTCAACATTTTTGTAGTACATGGCTATACACCAACACTCACCTCGAACAAGTCCAGACGTCCGACCTACGCCTCCGCATTCGCCTGTCGCACCCTCCCCAACCATCTATCACACCGACAACTACAGCCAACCCCCACCTCCTTCGCTTCCCTCGTCTACCCATTCACCTGTCCCCAACCGCACACGGCAACCCATCGCCATTCTCGCTTCCCTCCTCCGCCTTCGCCATCTCCAACGTCGCCAATTCCCGCTCTCTGGATTGGCTCCCACTCGGGACCGTACCCGAGCACCCCATGGGTGCCTTGGGGTGGTGGAAGTGCAATCCGCGGGCCGGAGAAACGCGTCCGTATTCGTGCCGTCCATCATTAGAGGGGGTAAGCGGGGAGGAGATTGAATGAGGGTCCTTGGAGGATAGAGGACAGCGGTTGGTCAATGGAATTGTGGCTTTGGGGGTCGGGAGGGCAGAGGCGAGTGCGCTCGTTCACGGGCATCGAAGGGCACAGTGAGCAGGTCCATCGAGGGGCGGGCCATGTGGCAGCAGAACCCAGTGTGTCTGCAAGGCAAGGCCGGATAGCACCCAGGCTCGAAGACGAAGGCGACGTTGCCACATATTGGAGACAGCGAATCCCCCGAGTCCAGTGCACAAGGCAAGCCAGAGATGTCGAGGATGTTGGCGTGGTTGGCGACTTCCGCCCTCTGCATCGACGCTCCATGTGGCGATGTGTTGGGAACACGATGCGCTGCTGTCAGCTCTGCGGATGTTGAAGGGGGACCAGGGAGGCGTGTTGGGCGCAGACTCGTAGGATGAGCGCTCTGCTCAAGGTGTTGTGATGGCAAGTCGGCGTTGGATAGAGTGACGTGGGAACGCGCCCCTAATGATCCTTGCGCGGTCTTGTTCGTTAACCACGGCGACCACCTCTTCCCTCTTTCCCCAAACACACCTCCATGCCCGGGGGGCCCTCTCCATCGTCAACGCGCATATACTAAACGGTCGAAGGACCGAAGCTCACCCACGAGCTTCGAATCGTTTCCCTCGACGCCTCCATCCACCTCAAATCCTCACCGCCGATATGCCCAAATGCACCATCCCACCCTGATCCACCTCCACGACCCTGATAGGCCCCCACTCGCCCAAACACCTCGAACTCCCCCAACACCTACACCACACTTCGGGCCTCTCCGACTCCACAACGCCGATACTCACAATACATGACCGGACATGGCGACACCTGAAGTCGCATGGGTGCACACGCCCCGGGCACTCCGATCCATCCATGACCACTCCCTCGTCGAGAACGATATGCGGGACAAGATGGCTTTGAGGGAGCGAACGAAGGGAACGGGGAGGGAAGCGGCGAGGGGAACGAAGGAGAAGGGGAAAGAAGGAGGATGGAACGAACCCACAACGAAACGGGCGGGAACTGAGGGGGGGAAGCAAAGGGAGTGGAGGTGGGAGCTCTGTGGTGATGAGGAGATGGGAGAGTGGAGGGGGCGCGGAAGTCAGAGGGGAAGTAGGAGAGGGGATGACGAGCGTAGATGTGCACTATCTGTCCTGTGTTCGTCGATCATGAGTAATGATTCATTTCCTGCAGATACACCCAGACTTACCGAGTCCCGTTTGGATTTAGGCGGGCTACGTGAACGCAAGCCCAAGGGAACAAGGGCTGGCGCCGACACCATACACGCAGCAATACGCTCGACGTGCCTGCGTCAAATTGCGTTTGGGGGCGTGTATGGGGTCGGAGAGGAGGCCGAATGTGTCTTTGAATGTGGTATATGCGTGGGTGGGGTTCTCCGAGAGATAGGAGAGCTTCGATCACGGGTGGCCGTAGACAAGATAAGTATTCAATAAATGCGAATATAGCACACTGCTATATATTCACAGGTGCTTCGTGCTGCGGTCCCGCATCGGGCGACCTCACCTCTTGCCTTGTTCGTTTGCCTCGGTGCTCCTGCGTACCCTTCGAACGATCCGTAAGTCCATTTGCACGTTACCTCCTCCTTTTCATCGCACCGGAGCTCCTCTGGATGTCTTGTTCCCGTGGCACGAACGCACTTGGATGTTCCGAGCTTCGGATGCATGGCAGGTAAGTCGGTGTTTGCTTTTACGCCGAGATTGGAGGTCACTTACCTTGTCCACACCCAGTCTCGCTTCACCTCCTCCTCTCGCCTCCAGCCTTCGTAGCGTACGCCACGCGGTTGCAAGAGCGTATTCGAAGTCTTCGAGATGCGCTTGGGTCGGCCCAGTCGACACACAGCGTGCTCCAGATGCTCGGGGTTACTGTCGTCCGGGGTGAGGGTGATCGAGGGCCTTCGTTTGGGCTGCGTTGGTACCCCAGTGTTCGAGCGCGAGGTAGTTAGGTGGCTGCCGGTTTGAACTGGACGATATTTGATGTTTACTCACCTGGTAACGTTGCAGATGCTGTCGTGGTGTGGTAGCCGGCCCTGAGCCCGCCCCGCGAAGACTCGTTTCGAGAGAGAGAGAGGCGGCCCTGTGCCTCTCGCGTTCGTGTGCTTGCTGACCGGGTCGTCGATCGGAGAGACGAGTCATCGCGCTGCTTGGCCCAGACAAAGGGTTCATGGGGGGGTCGGGAGGTGCGAGAGGTGCGAGAGGGGGGCCGGGTTGCGCACATGGCCCTTTCGATTGAGGGTGGTGTTTGGCGGTCAATCTAAGGTACGGTTAGGCAAGGTATGGTAAGGTAAGGTTTGGCCGTAATTCTAGACGTAGGGTAAGCAATCAAGGCGTATATTAGGTCTTCAAAATAAATGAATAGATGAGCGTACATTCGTTGGAGTAGGGCTTGAGTGGGGCACGAGTGAGGCTCAAGCGAGATTCAAGGAGGGAAAACAGCTAGCGTAGGCTTGACAGATGATAAATGAAAATTTGTGCCTCACATTCCCAGAACCGCTGCCATGGTTTGCATGTAGCTTCCCCTCAAAGTGGTCGCGGTTTCTTCTGCCAATTTCATGGTTTTGGCCCAAACGTCACCATCTGAGCGCAAACGGCTACGCCTGCTGCATCAGTGCCTGGAGCTGACGCAGATACCAGTTGAGGAGGGACCACAAGCCCGGTTGGTTTGAAATCTTGCTCTCAAGGGTACAAGACCAATCCACCAAGTTCAAGCGAGGCTGGTGCTTGAAGGCCTTGACACGGTGAGTGTACAGCCCTATTAGTTGACTCCACAATTAACACAGGCCTGGCCGGAACTCCTTTGGAGTATAGCACAACCGAACGACTTAAGCGCCCAAAGGTTGGTCAGCGTGACAAACCCGGTTGTCACGGGTCACTCCCGCAGTGTGGCCTCCTCGTGGCAACCATTGGCTGCTATGAAGGCTCTGGGGGTGCACCTGGGGTCGACATCACCTTCTTCATTTCGAACTGCAACATGTCCTTGCCAGATCGAAAGAAGTACGCAGGTGATACCCGCCGCCTTCTACTTGCCTTCGATATTGGGACCACCTTCAGTGGAATCTCGTACAGGTTGGCTTTTGCGAATCACATCGATTGAGGTACCCCCATATCGATCACCCTATTCTTCATTGCAGCATTCTCGATCCAGGAGTCGTACCTGAGATCTGGCCAGTGACCAGGTATGATTCACCCGTGCATCCTTTAGGCTCGGCGGTTTCAACGGGATGACGCCCTTCACAGGTACCCTTGTCAAGAGCACGTCGGAGGGGACTCGAAGATACCCACCGTAATCTACTACGATTCTACTGGCAAAATATGTGCTATTGGCGCTGAGACGCTGAAAGAAGGCATTGAGCAAGACGCAGAAGAGCATGGTTGGAGAAAGGCAGAATGGTAAGCGTTCCGTTATCTATCGAGCCGTTCTACTCAGATGATATCACAGGTTTAAACTGCATCTTGGACCGAGGCCTCAGTCTGGGTCAGCCTTCGTTAGGCAGGTTGACGAGGTGCTACCTCCGTTACCACCTAACAAGACGGTTATTCAGCTCTTCCGAGTCAGCGACTACATGAAGTACCTTCTTGACTGCGCCAAGCAATACATCTCTGACACACACGGGCAGGCGGTCTGGACATCTCTCGAGAGCAACATCATCTTCGTCTTGGCTCACCCTAATGGGTGGGGTGGGCCTCAGCAAGCACGGATGAGGCAGGCCGCCATCAGGGCTGATTTGGTGCTCAACACCGAGGCTGGGTGTTCTCGCATCAATTTTGTCACTGAAGGCGAAGCGAGTCTCCACTTTTGTCTTTCAAATGGATTGGCATTGGCAGATACTGTACGTCTTTCTACTGGAGCGGGGCTGTATATTCCAGCTGACAGGCGTACTCTCACAGCAACAATCTGGTGTCTTGGTTGTGGATGCCGGTGGAGGCACCGTCGATCTGACTGCGTACCGCAGCCTCCCCGACCACTCTTTCGAGGAAATAGCCATACCAAAATGTACGTGCCGATGTTTTATGTGGTATTTACGTGCTCAAGCGCACGACACCCTATACAGGCCATTTTCAGGGTGCGGCGTTCGTCACCATGCGCGCCAAGGAGTTCTTCGAGGGTGGGTTTCTCCTTCCGTCCGTAACCTTCAATCTCACTCAGTTTTGCTCGGCAGACCTCCTTTCTGGGACTCGCTTTTCCGACGACGTTGAAACCTTGACCATGCGCTTCGATAGAAATACGAAGCATGTTTTTCGAAAGGATGACGAACCACACCACATCCAGTTTGGCAATCATCGTGACCAGGACGCATCTCTGAACATTCGTGGAGGACGCCTCACTTTGACCAGGCGAGTGCTTATCTCGAATACTTTGAACACTCATTCATGATCCTAATGCTGCTTGCAGACGCGACATCGCGACGTTCTTTGAACCGTCTATCTCGTGCATTGTCGAAGCAATCAAGGCTCAGAAATCCGTCGCCCATGTACCAATCCAGGTACGGCTTCCTATTATTCATGGTAATATAACGCTTAAGCCTTCCGCTGCAGTCCGTGTTTCTCGTTGGAGGCTTCTCCGCGAGTAGCTGGCTTTTCGACAAAGTCCGCGAGCGGATTGAGCCATTGGGGCTCTCTGTGTCGCGGCCTGACGCACACCTGTAAGTCAAGACGTAGACGGGATCCATGACCTTACTGATATCTTCTCCCCCTGAGTGTAGGAACAAGGCCGTATCGAACGGTGCCGTCTCCTTCTATTTGACACTAGACAGAAGACAACCGGTCAGGCTTCCTCAACCCGGTGACGAGGTTCCAGACAGTGTTGACTATGCAACTCACCATCGAAGTTTAAACACTCTGAGCGAAGGCAACACCGTACCTGATAGGCCACTCACGCCTGAACGTAGGGATGATATTATTTGGACAGGTGCGCCCGCCTCCCTCCCAGCGACGGCCAGAGGTTGACTAGAGTCGCTGTAGGCTTCCCTCTCACCGACAAATGCGAAGCTGGAGACAGAGGCAGCGTCCCTTTGGATGGTGCGTGTACCCGCTTTCCTCACTTACTATTCGTCGATGCACCCTTTTGTCCGCATAACTGAGGAAGCATATCAGGCAGATCGCAATCTAGAGAGCACGTTTCGACAATCTACGGTCCGCAGAAGTCCGTCGACGCCAGACTTCGTTCTCCTCGTCCAGGGAGTAAGTGGGTAGAGGTGGAGAATACCAAGTCCCATGCGGCCTCTTTGCAGGCGAAAGACGACGAGCTTGCCGCGTTGAGGTCCCAAATCCAAGAAATAAAGAAGGTCTCTACCCAATGGGAAGAGCGATACCGTTCTACAAAGGGGCGGCTCGACGAAGCACAGAGTCGCATCTCTCACCAGACCAAGGACTTGGACGAGATGCGCCGCGGGTGTCAGCGAGGAGATCAGGAGTTGAAGAAACTGAGGGAGCTACTGAACCATCGTACAGATGAGGTCAAGGTTGGTCAGGCCTTCATGACAACTGCAGACAAGTATTCCACTGCCGAGGTATCCCAGATGGTGGAAGAAGTGAACGATGAGATCTACCTGTGCAGCATGTATCTCCGAGGCGATGCTAGGGCAAGCTGTCCTTCCAAAGGATTTCACACCCGATGGAGATGCGAGGAAGCGCCTCGAAAACGCTCAGAAACTCTTCAGTCGGTGGAATCAAGATTTCGTCAAGCGCCTTCGAGCCGACCTGAACTGTCCCGACCCAGACACAACCCTGTTTGACTGCGTCGCGCAGTATGCCTTGGCCGATTGGACTCACGGAATTATACGATCATTCTGTCAACAGGACAAAAAGGTGGATCAGTACCTCACTGAACTTTGGGAGAACGTTGCTGCTTCGCGTGAGTTGCCGTTCACGCAATTTTCAGGATCTGCGGACCTTTAACACGGTGCCTTTGGCAGATGAAACCTCGATATCCAGAAACTGGCTGGCTATCACACGTGCTACCCTAATGTCACAGGGACAACCTCTCGACCGTGCTGTCATCATGGAGCGACTGACACACTTGATGGCTGTATCCGGTCGGGAGGCTCTTCCTGCGAGCCGACTGGAGGAAGTCATAGGTGGAAAGCTTGACCAAGTAGCGTCCAAAGCTTTGCGAGTCAAAGAGACGATAGCGGAAGGTGTCCACTCAGTCGATTTACAGGTATTTTTCTGTGCCATGAAAGCGGAGTTCCAACCTGCAGCAATGCGAAACGCCTGGGGAAATACAGGTAAATCTCGAATGAGCGGGGATCTAGCGGAGGTGGATTGGGTTTTCTGCTCGACGGGGCTGGGTTTGTGACGCATCATTCGAGAGCCCCGCACCTCTGACCCATCGTGCGTGCGCAAGAAGGAGGAAATTCTGCTGAAGGCCAAAGTTCTACTGTATTCAACCCTCGACGAGTAGTTGCAGGTACGAAAGGCCAATCCCTTCTAAGTTTATCCTACACTCCGTAACTCATTTCATAGGTCCCTCGAAAATATGCCACCCTTTCTTTTACGGTTTTCATTGCTAGCTTTGTACCAGTCATGTTCACATTGAGTAGGAGGGCAGTACCTTTGAGCCCTGCCTCTTCCGCCTTGTCTATAGTACTTTACCCGATCCTCGTTCGCTAATCTCAAAGTTGCAGTGGGATTACACGGATGTACACCCATCGTGGTCCCCGGGCACTTGACGGGTCACTGGCGCCACAAGCGAGTGTCCTTATGGGAAGAAGAGTAAGGCAGATGAAGGGTCATCTCTGGTACGGCCCTGCATGTGCGAAACTGTGGACTTGAATCTGTTGTTTACGAAGCAGTAGCGGATGGTTGTTTGGATCGAATGTTGAACTAATAAGCGAATGGGAGCCGTCAGTTTGAGCGCCCCACGTGTCCCTCTTCGCTGGTCAGATCTGTGTGTTTTCCAATAGTTTCGCTCTGAAGAGCCGAATCTGCCGATGGTCTCCCCCGCCGCCGAGCGCCTATTCTGGTCGCCGTGAGCGTCAAAACGCAAGTGGCTGTGCCTGATATGTTGAAATGGTGCCGATGATGCGCCCTGAGAAGGTGCAACTCTAACCGTAACCACAACCATCGAGACCTTTCAACGCGCCCGTGCAAGATTTATCACCTTACCAACAATAGGGACTGGATGTGCCGCCAGCGCTAGCTGAGATAACCCCAGCCAACTGGCCTGCTCAGTCCCGCGCGCGCTACGACAGATTCGAAAATGTAGGATATCGTATGCAACCAAGCACAATTCGAACTCACTGCTTCTAGGTCCAAAAGGAAGGCGGCATCCCCGCTCGCGAAGACGCTCTCCTGGATCCCAGACCTCATCCGCAGAGATAAGCGGCCCAGTGATGCAAACGACAAGGGTCGCATCGAAGATCTAGCTGGCGCAATCGGGGATTTGGTGTTAGCGCCCACAATCACGAACGAACCAGGGAAGCGGAAGGAGTCGGCCGAATATCGAAGTAGAGCACCAACTCAGAGTGGTACGTCGAGCCCTTTGAGTTTCAAGCACCACCCCGACTAAGCTCAGCGAACGCAGAGGGCTACAACGAAACTAGGAGACGAGTCGACAAGCCTCTGCCCCGCCGTGAGTTGCCAACTCCTTTTCGCTGAGCGGTTCCTCATTGGATTACGGGCGTACCGCAGCGGGCGACTACGATTCCAGAAAGGATAGCAAACAGTACCCGCCGATATCCCCGCCGTCGCGTCGCCGAGCCGCCAGTGTGACAGTGGAACGCATCGACACCCAACTCACATGGGAATCCCAGAAAGTGGAGATGGAGAGGCTCAATCGAGCGCAAACCACTGCTCTCGCTCAAAAGGATGCTGACATCCAGGCTCTCAAGCTGGAAAACGACAGGCTCAGCCGGCGGGCCCGGGAATCCGAGCAGAAAGCTCGAGAGTCGGGTCGAGAGCTGCAAGCTGCTGCCGACTCTCGGACGCACAGCGAGGCAGCGCAGCTTGAGGAGACGCAGCGAAGGTGTCGAAAGCTTGAGAGAGAGTTGGAGCAGACGAAGAAGCTCTTGGAGTCGCGGACGGAGGAGTTGAGTGCCGCACAGGCCTTCGTGACCACGGCAGATCAGTGCTCGGGAGCAGACGTTTGCCGCCTGGTGGAGCAGCTGAACGACGAATTCTTTCAATGCGCTATGGATATGTCCGATGCACTCCTTCAGCATCGCGAATCCAGCCCAGCATCGGGGAACGTTCGTGAAAGCAGCTGGCGGACTCAGCTTCAGGAAAGTCGGAGGCTTATCTCTAAGGGATGGAATGAGGATACCCTGGTCCGGCTCGAGGCGGATATTGCTCGGGATGATACCGTCATGTTTGAGTGCATGGTTCAGAATGCCTTTGTATCCGAGGCTCGCGAGATGATACGTTCTTTCTGCCTTGAAAATCGGGACGTCGACAAGCATATGGGCAGCCTCTGGAAAGATATATTCGCGTCTCGTGAGTCACCGCCCCTTCCCTCTCGGATTAGGGACTCATAAACTCCGCACCGACAGAGGACGCGGCTGTGGCGAAGAACTGGTTGGCTATCACTATTTCGACTTCCAGGAATCAAAACCGCGACCACTCACAGCTCCTACGTTACCTACACGCCCTACTCGTAGTGGCTGGATGGCGGGAAGCGCTCAACTCGAGAATCTTGGAACAGGTAGTGCACAGAAGGCTGGTAGATATGACGGCAAAGGCGGGGAAGATCAGGGACATGATCTACACGGGGATTCGATCTTTCAACATCGAGATCTTCTGCTATGAAGGAGGGCGGGAGTTTGACCCGACTACGATGCAGGATGCCTACGAGGTTCCGGAGCGGCAGTCTACAGGAGGCCAGGAAGTTGCTGTTGGACACGGGCCCATCGTGTGCTCAACAGGGCTGGGGCTTCGAATTGTGACCAAGAGGAGACGCCCATCGAGCGGTGGCTCCAGAAGAGAAATTTTGATGAAGCCCAAGGTTCTTCTCTGTTCTACTGTCGGAACTATAAATGACGCGTAACGTGCTGAATCTAGGAATACGGGGCAACCGCGATTGGTATCTTACTTTTACTCATCTGGGTCGCTGTTTGTGACGTACGTTATGTTGGGGTTGAAGGGGTTCCCCCGTTACTCAACAGTAATTTAGCGCCTATTCTGTTCTTTGAGAGGGACTCGAATATTCGGCAGGGTGCTATTTGCCACGACAATTGACGGGCGCTTAGTATTAGCGCCGGGTGCATGGGAGTTTTCAGCAAAACTGGCGCGTGGGCTGTTGGCACGCCTTCACCTGGACCACGCCATCGCAGACGGCCGCAGATCCGACAGGCTTCAACTCAAGACCGTCGACGTATCTGGAGAGCGCCTGGGGTGCTTATAGTGGACGTAGTCCAATGCCTGGCAACGAGACGTTAGTATTGCTCTCTTCTTGTTCTGGTCGCATTATCGACTTTGAAGGTCACTGAGCGATAGTGTAGGGACAACACCGTCGTCGTCACTCAGGGCCCATGTCTTCCGAAGATAGCCACGGGAAGAGACCCAGGACGGGAGAATGGATTTCGAATCCTTCTGATAATAGTGGCACTCAACAACATATCACTGGATGGCATACAATACGTAGACTCGGACAAGACCAGAGAGCGAATACCTTGGTACCACCCCTTGCGCTACCCGGCAGGCTCCAAGGCGGATGGAAGAAGAACCTTGGGCTTCAGAACGGTTTCCTTCTTCTCCTGATCACTCTCGCCGGCGGATGAGCGTCTTTCCCTTGTGATGTATCGCACGCCCAGTCCTGTGGAGCAGACGATGTCCTCAGAGTTGTACCCAGCTACGCCCGAACGAGCCCCGATATCCCAGGCGTCTTGCATTTTGGCCGGGTCAAAAAGCGTGCCATCCTCGTAGTAGAAGACATCCACTTCAGCGGATAGAATGCCCTCTGCAATTGCCTCCCTTATCTTCAGCGCCCTCTCGCTCAGCTCCCTTACCTTCTCCATCACCTTTTCGGGTAGTGCTTGGGAGCCCTCTATTTCATTGCTCCAGCCTCCGGCAAACATTAAAAACGACAGGTCACGCATAATGCTTGAGTGGTCGACGACCGGCGATTTGAGTTGTGAATGTGTTATTGCAAGCCATCTTTTCGCGATCGGCGTCTCATCTTTGCTCATTGTCAGCAAACCAAGTACAACTACTGGAAGAAATTCTGAAGACTCACAGGCTTGTAAAATGCTATCCCACAGAGCCAAAAATCGATTATCGAACTCCCGGCTGTCAAGAGAGAACGATTGCACGATTTCGTAGCACCGACACATCAACACATGCTGAAGCAAGGACTCGAAGAGGGTGGTTTCATCTTCCTTCACATCCGCTTGGAGGCGTGAGACAAGCGCGGGACACCATCTCTGTTGCACTCTGTGACAGACCTCCAGCCTGTTGGCTCCATCATCCTCACCCTTCTGAGTCTCCATCCCCCTCTGCTCGATGAGAGCGTCCGACATCATCATGGTGCACTGGTAGATCTCCTCATTGAGCTGGTCCACCATGTGGCAGATATCCGCTATCGAATGCTCATCGGCAGTCGTCAAGAACGTTTGGGCCAGTCTGAGCTCTTCCGTGCAAGACTTTAACAATTTCTGTGACTTCTGAAAGTTTTCTTCCATGCGTTCCGATTGTATCGTCAACTGTTCGAGCTGGCGCTGGACCTTGACCCCTTCATCATGCAACCTTTCGTTTTCCTTCTCAACCAGCCGTAGCTCCTGGTTCTCCTTTTCCACCCGTCGCAACTCCTGATTCTCCTTCTCCACTCGTCGCAACTCTCGAGAGACTTCCGCCATCCTCTCTTCTGCTTGGATATTTGCGGAATTTAGCCGTTCCTGAAGTATGTCATAGTTTTCCTCCCATTCAGCGATCCTCCTCGTCGCGCTCTTCAGTTCGCGTTCGAGCTCATAGGCTTCCTGGCACCTTTGCTTTATGATACTTTCCATCTCCGCCTTTTGAGACTGCCATGTCCTAAAGGCGTCATCCCCTTGCCCGAGGCCCTCCTGGACCGTGGGGGGTGAAACGGTCAAGCTTGACCGGTTCGAAGGCAGGCCCGTTTGCTGATCGTCTGACTCGGATACGGATCTCCGGGTGTCTACCCTTTCCTGGCCGCAAGAACCCGCGCCTGTGTTGGGTGTTGAGGCAAACGAATCGGCGGGGCTGAATATCTGGCTCACCTCGTTTGTGTTGATCGACGGGAACGGTTACATTGTCTCCAGCATCTGTGCACCCGTATTCAGATGAATGGATTCAGGCAGTGCACACTTCCAACCTACGTACTGTCATGGCGTTGCCTTCGTGACCTGTGGTCATCCCTGAGAGCTTTTCCATCATGGCGGGACCCTCTCCGCCGAGTATACGCGCCTTGCCCCTCTTGGGAGGTCCAAGTCGCTTCTCCTGCCGACTGTGACGCCTCGATCCTGTCCTTTTGGGAACCGAGAAAAGGCATCCAAGTCCAGCCAAGAGGCATCTGACAATAGTGGGATTATTGAAGGCTTGTCCTCGAAATCTCACAAGTGAAGCAGTCGAAGGAAGAAGCAAGGAACTTGGGGACACAGAAGATTGCCGAGATCGAGCCGTGTGGTAGCCTCATGGCCTGCCACTGATCGATGAATAAGTCGCACTTGGGAAGAGGTTCTTTCGTTACTTCGGTCTCGGGGGCATGACTCGGACTTTCACGGCAGGAACCAAGGAAATAGCGTCTGTATACGAAAAGAACTTGCAACGTATCCACATGGGTAGAAAGTCGTTGAACTATGGAATGAACAAATGTGTCCTGAGCTCGGAGAAGGGGTCAACATATCTCCATTTCTCCAGAAACCTTTAGTCCTCGTAGACGACCGTTGCTGGCCCACTAATCAACCACACTTAGCTAGAGACTTAACATGAACATCTCATGGCAAATCAACTCTTACCGCTTTTCAACACCCTAGTGGTTTCTCATGTCAGGAAGAGAATACAAGGGATGCGAAAGCCCACGTACATTCTCCAAATAAGCAATCTGGGCCTTGAGTTCCGTTAAGCCAAAGAGTAGAACGACATCGAAGTGGATGCGATGGTATGGGACCCCGGTCGTCGATCTCCCTACGGTCGCCTTTACAGAAGACGTGTCGGCCTTTACGATGCACACTGCAGAATACATATCTGGTCGGAGATGTGAACTCATTGAAACGCCACATGACCCTTTAAGCGTAGTGACACACCTGATTCATCATTCAT
The DNA here is from genome assembly GCA_951394405.1 of Coprinellus micaceus. NCBI lineage: Eukaryota > Fungi > Basidiomycota > Agaricomycetes > Agaricales > Psathyrellaceae > Coprinellus > Coprinellus micaceus. Next base: position 780,983 of record OX596336.1, on the reverse strand, counting down.
CCAGCGAGGATGGTTGGATTGTCCAGTGTAGCAGTGAATAGCCGATCTGTGGTGGTCTAGCGAAGCGCGATCAAAGTCGGATGTACTGAAGGACTCGCGAAATTCGGTCGTTTCCTTCACCCTGGTATTCTGTATTGGGAATAACATCATAAACGAGGGGTGGTTGATAGTGGGACAATCGCCTGGACGGTCACCTTTGGCAAAATGTTCGAAAAGTAGCAATCGAGCATAGGCTTCCCTGAGATTTTGTCGACCTTGATGAGGTGGCCTCTTTTGGAGTGTTCTGGGTTCGTCGAGTCGTACGCCATGCTACACCTTACACCGTATGTTAGCCTAGCCACCCTGGAGCTGACAACACCGTCTAGGTAGAACGATACAGCCCCATTCGAGACCGCCTTGTTGCTGGAAGGTAGAGGCCAGTACGTGAGCGAAGCGAGCAAGTTTCGTAATTGGACTAAACGCACACATGGGTGTCAGGTCGCGAGACCACAACTCCGAGGGGCTCAATACCCTGGCGCACGTTCTCACAAAGCCAATGACTAGCGGAGAATCCGCCGACTAGGAAAACCGTCTGGCGGCACCAAGCCCCTTAGTACAAATATCCTACTTTCAAGTCGCACCTCGCTTACCTTGATTGGGGCGTGCGCCGCCGAGATCTGGTCCTTGACTGCTTGGATGATACACGAGATCGACGGCTCGAAAAAGGTAGCTACGTCTGACCTGTAGTGGATATGAACGCCGCATTCTTGATGTCAGCAGTGTTGGACGGTTGCTTACCCTGCCAGCGTGAGCCGACCACCGCGAATGTTGAGCGTCGCATCTCGTTCGCGGTGAGAAGCGAACTGAATATGGTGAGGCTCATCGTCTCTTCGGAATACGTGCTTGGTCTTTCTGTCGAACCGCGTTGTAAGGGTGTCGATGTCTTGAGCGAAGCGAGTCCCAGAAAGAAGTCCTAAAGGAACCGTTAGAGTCTTAGTTGTATGGGATGGTGGACGGAGTGGTATACCCCGGAAGAACTGTTCCGCTCGCATGGTAACGTACGCAGCGCCTTGGAAGTGGCCTGTCAGAGTAGGAGCAGGAGTTAGCGATGAGACGGGATTGTATGAAAGATCAACATACATTTCGGAATGGCGATCTCTTCAAACGAATGGTCGGGCAGTTTGCGATAGGCTGTGAGGTCAATGGTACCCCCGCCAGCGTCAACGACCAAGACACCGTCTCCCTATACGACAAATTATGGGGCCAAATCAATAAGCAGAGCCAACCTGATGCTCTCGATGATAACATTACCTCGTCGCCCTCGATCTCCAGCCCATTCGAAAGGCAGAAATGCAGGCTCGCCTCCCCTTCTGTGACGAATGTGACGCGAGCACGACCTTCCTCCGTGTCCGATATGAGCCCGGCCGTGATTGCGGCAAGCCGCATCTGTGCTTGCTGTGGCCCTCCCCAGCCGTTAGGGTGCGTCAATACATACATAATATCGTCTGCGAGGGATGCCCACACCCTCGCCCCATGTGTCTCCGTGATGTACTCCTTCGCGCACTCAAAGAGGTACACCATGTAGTCGGCGAACACTTGCACGACCGCCTTGCCGGGTGGCAGAGGTGGGATAGAGTCCGATTCGTGAGGTTCAGGCTCAGGCTCAGGCTCAGGGGCTAGACTCAAGCGTCTGAATATCGAGAACATCGATGCTGGTCTAGGTTTCGAGCGCAGGTGTAGTTTGAACATCGAGAACATCGATGCTGGTCTAGGTTTCGGGCGCAGGTGCAGCTTAAACCTGTGAGTGAGGGTGAATACTGTCAGCCCACGATCGATTGAACCAACACACAAACTCACCAGCGCGCCTTAGTCCACCTGTTCTCTTCAGCATCCTCTTCAATCCCGTCCTTTAGCGTCTCTGCACCTATCGCGCAGACATCGCCATTAGAATCGTAGTAGACAACAGTTGGTATTTTCGAATCTCCTCCGACATGCTGTTGGCACGGGAACCTGGACAGACCAGTTAGCGAGATTGCGTTGGGAAACCATCGGAAAGCTCACCTTGTCACTGGCCGAATCTCAGGGACGCTACCAGGGTCAAGGATACTGTCCACATCGTCGAATCAATTCTCCATCAATTTGCAGTTAAATACTATTTACCTGTATGAAATGCCACTGAACGTCGTCCCGATATCGAAAGCCAACAAAAGCCGACGAGTATCCCCCGCGTACTGCTTTCGAGCTGGTAGATCCATGGTCGAGGTTAGAGTTGAAGGTCGATGAAGAAGAAGAAGCGTGATGGTACGCGATACCCCTGTCCTGCCCACGAGGCGTCACCTGAGCAACACGAGGACGTTGTGTGATCAACGGGCGCTTAATTTCCATGACCCGCCACACTGTCAGCACTCCTGTGGGTGTCGTCAGTTTGAAGTCGCACCATGAGGCAGATGGGAAGCATTCTGGCCCAAGAAGGAAATACACTAGGGAAACACATCGCTACAAGAAAGACGGTAACGGTCCATGGGCATCTGGCATCAGCGACCAACCGAAATGTGAGATAAACTGTCCGATAAATTACTGAGGAGCCTGGGGAGCCAAGGCAGCCAGGAGGGCCTTCGCCTTCAGAATGTTCTCGGCTCTCCGTTGGGTCCGTGTGGAGCTGGACGACGTCGACGTCCTCTTGACATACCGAAGCCCAAGTCCTGTTTGACATACAACGATATCATCTGCGGGGATATCTGTGAGTCGTACGCGTCTTGCATGTATGCTGGGTTACAGCCCCTCTTCATTGGGGCACGGAACACTTCAGCGTCAGCGGAGATGACGCCCTCCATCGACATCTCTCTGATCTTCAAGGCTTTCCGTTGGATTTGGCTGAGTTTTCCAGTGCCATTTTGGGGTGCGAAGAGGGTCCTTCCATCTGCCATCCGCCGACCGTCAGTAAGCACACAAGAATCTCGAAGGCACTTTCGGATTCGAGTTCCTCGGCCTTCAGTTGGGAACCAGCATCGCGAGCCAAATTTTGGCTTTGTTGGGTTCACTTACAAGAGCAAGGGGGAAAATAAGCGAATATACATACACTTACTGCGTACATGATGCACTCAGCTTTTCCCGGGCACCCTTCAAGGCTTTATCAAGGCCGGCGTTCCCGGGACGGGTCGAATGGATGAAGCCAGCGCACCGAGGCGTAAAGATGTTTTGGACTAGGCTCTCGAAGAGTGCCGGGTCAGGGTCTTCTTGAGCGAGGTCAGCAATAAGCCGGGAAGTAAGCTCTTCACCATAGCGATTTGCGACGGCGTTGCGGGCGTCTTCCACTTCCACCGCTTCTCCAGAGTTTCCGCCGCCAGATGCTTTTTGCTCGAGAACCATATCGGAGAGGTTCAAGGCGGCTTGGAAAATGTCGTTGTTGAGTTCCTCTACCAGGCGAGAGAGATCTGCGACGGAGAATTGGTCGGCAGTCGTCATGAAGGTTTGGGCGATAGTGAGCTCCTCCGTCCGGCTTGAAGGAGAGACTTGGTTTTCTCAAACTGACTTTCCGCCCCTTCGCATTTCCGCGAAAGGCCGTGTAGCTGCACCACGAGCTACTAGTAGGTGAGTTCGTTGGCTTGGCGTTCTGATCGCTGTCCAGCTCGGACTTCAATTCTCCTCTTTAAGCTGCAGGTCACGCTGAAGCTGCTCGATAGAAGCCTGGTATCCCTAGCGCTCCGCGTCCCAATTCCACTTCTGTAGTTCCTGGGGGTCGTCGCCGTGGTGCTTTGTCTGCCTCGCCGAATCGTTGGGGGGGATATCCAGCTGGTCGTCGTCGGCATCGGTATCACGTTCGGAGAACAGTCCCTTTGAGGACCCCTGACCCTCCAAAAGCTAGCTGCGGGCGGCCATTCTTCACTTCCAGGATGATTTGGTGGTGATTTTCGAGGAATAGGTTTGGGAAACGTACCGGCCCCTTGGTCAGCCGGCTGCGGTCGCCATCAGGCACGAGGTAACGTGCCGCCTTCAAGTTGCCTGAGTCTAAGCAATCGAAATCAAGCTTTCTTGTCTCCGCCACTCGCTCCTTGGACACATCCTATAGGCTATCACCGTTCGCTTGTGCTCACAGAGAGAATGGCCGAAAGAGAAGAATCTCGCAGTTGGGCGCACCTTATGAACCCGATGGCAATGCTGGGACTGAGCGAATCAAAACCAGACGAACGGCAACAAGCTGACGCACGACGGCACGAAGAGGTGCCTGATCAAGCTGGATACGAGTTCCTGCGAGGGGATGCTTCACGAGAAGAGCAAGATGCCACTCAGCGCTCACGTATTCATGATCAAACCCATTTCATAGGTGCGCTAACATTCGCTTAAATGGTAGCTGCACGGAGACAAATACCCAGAGCAGAATTCCATCGTAATGTGTCCCCGATCCATGATACAAAGGATCATACGCCGTTAAACGGTACGATCAGATTCTAGGGCAGACTTCACCAGTAAACTCCATGCTAATGGCCTGCAGAAGAAGGTACCCCACTCGGAGAACACGTTTCGACAGTCTACAACCAGGACACCAACATGGATGGAGGCTGGGGGAGAGAAACTCAACACTCGTCACCCCACCGCGATCATGCAGTTTGGCCCCCCGAGCAGCAGATGGCGGAGATGCAGAACATCATCAGGGCGCATGAAGAAGCTCTACGCATGAAAGATAACGAAATTGACGTACTGCGATACCAGATTCAGGGGCTTGGGTGGACCTCATTCCAATGGGAGCAGCAATGCCACTCTGCAAGAGCGGAGCTTGACGCAGCACGCAGTCAGATCGACCACCAAATCAAATTATTGGATGAGGCATACCATCGGTGCGAACGGGGAGATGCCGAGTTCGGGAAGTTGATGGCACTATTGGACCACCGAACGGAGGAGGTGAAGGTTGCACAGGCTTTCATGACCACCGCAGACAAGTACTCTGTTGCAGAGGTGTCGCAGATGGTGGAACAGTTGAACGACGAGATCTACCAGTGCAGCATGGACATCTCTGATGCCATGCTAAAGCAGGATCTGGTACCCATAGAGACCGGACGTGGTGGAGATGCGAGGGTACGCCTTCAGGACGCCCAAAGCGCCTTCCAGCAGTGGGATGTGGAAGTTGTCAAACGACTGGGGGTCGATTTAAACCGAAACGAACCAGAAACCACTCTATTTGATTCTGTCGTGCAGTACGCGTTCGCAAATTGGTGTCGCCACATCATGCGCGCTTTCTGCCTCCAGAACAAATCGGCCGACAAATACCTTTCGGACCTATGGGAGGAGGTCGCTGTTTCTCGTGAGTCGCCGTTCGCTCAGTGCAGCATTCTACGTGGACAGTGCACTGATGCATTGGTTGTTCAGATGCGACATCGATAGCTAGGAACTGGCTGGCCATTACGCGCACTACCCTGAACGCAAGGCGACAGACCCTCGATCGCACCATCTTGATGAAACGACTGGCAAACCTGATGGTGCTGTCCGGCCGAGAGCCTCTTCCCAGAAACCAACTGGAGGATATTATAGGCAGGAAGCTGGAGCAAATGGAGAAAAAGGCTCTAAGAGTCAAAGAGGCAATCGCGGAGGGGGTTTTATCCACTGACGTCGAGGTCTTTCTAAGTGGAATGAACACAGAATTCCGCCCAGCAGAAATGCGCGATGCGTTCGAGAACCTAGGCAACACTCGGAACGAGGGGGTAGCCGGCGAAAACCAAGTTGTATGCCCTACAGGCCTGGGCATACGCTGCATTACTCGGGATTGCAGCCCATCCGATGACTCAAGGATACACAGGAGGAGGGAGGTTGTGCTGAAAACCAAGGTTTTACTGTATTCAACCCTCAATGACTCCTGACAATGAGTAGATACGCAGACGACGGGGATAACATCTCACTACGGCCTCTCCAACTGACCATGTATTCTTACAACTACCAGAGACTCGTTATTCAGGCAAGTTCTGTCCTCGCTGCCCTTCTCATTTCCCATCAGTCTTCATGCTCTCGATCACGTAGCTGAAGCGAGCCAATCTCAGGGCCAAGTCGCGCAGATCGAGGAGATGCAAAGGAGATGCTGGAGGCCCGAGAGGGAGCTCGAGAAGCCGAAGAAGCTTTTAGATATCCGAACCGAGGAGCTGGGTGTTGTTCAAGCGTTCGTGACGACGGCCGACCGGTACTCGGTGGCGGGTGTCTACCGCATGGCATAGTAGCTGAACGACGAGTTCTTTTAGCGCACCAAGGATTTATCCGACGCGCTCCTTCAGCACCGCGGTTCAGGGTCGCAGTCGGACGTTACCCGTCAAGGGAATCGGCGGAACCACAATCAGGAGAGCCGCAGGCTCATCGCCAAGGGATGGGATGAGGGTACCCTCGTCCGCCCCGAAATTGACATTGGCCAGGATGACATCGTTATGTTCGAATGCCTGGTGCAAAGGCCCTTTTTGTCCGAAGCCCAGGATATCATTTGCTCCTTCTGCCTTGAGAGGACGTCGACAAGCAGATGATCAGGCTCTGGATAGATATGTTAGCAGATCGTGAGTTGGCACTGACATCCGTCGTTCTTCACAGGAGCGTGGACTCTATCCTCTCCTCCCCGAACAGAGACCGATAGCGAAGAACTGGCTAGCCATCACGACTTCAACAGCCAGGGGCCAAGCCTGCGACCGCTATAGGCCCATGCGCTACCTGTACGCCTTACTTGTCGTGGCAGGACGGTGTGAACCACTGGGCGCGAAGGCTCTGGATCTGGTGGTGGAGGGTAGGTTAACCGACATGACGAGGCAAAGGCAGCGAAGATTCGAGATATGATGTTCAGAGGGATTTTATCAACTCACATGGAGGTCTTTGACGACGAAGGAGGTAGAGTGTTTGACCCTGCCACGATGCAGGATGCTTACGAGGTACCAGAAAAGTGATAGTCGGCATCGACAGGAGGTCAGGCAAGTGCCTTTGGAAATTGGATGTAGCCCTATAGTCGGCTCGGTTGGCCTAGGTTTGTTATCAATAGTTCGCACTCCCTGAGCGGCGGATCGAGACGGGAGATTGTGCTGAAGCCTAAGGACCTCCTCTGCTTTACCTTGGACCCTACAGGTAGCCCTTCGGGCTTAAGGTTAGGGTTTCCCTGGCGCGAACGTCACAAATGTGACATATCACGCGGAGCCGAGTCACGCGCGTCATGCAGTTAGCGATGTCACGCCAGCTGTGCCAACTTGCTTCGACTCGAACTGCTAGGTCGCTCCATCCTGACCTGCTGATTATCTCCTCTTCCACTACACCAAACTCATTATACAAAATGCCCATTGAACTCTCAAATATTTTTGGCCCTGTAACACGTCTCTTCAGCTCATCTGAGGAGAATTCTGCTGGCCCTCTGGCCGACAGCCTGGAAACGGCGCGGACACGAAAGTGGTCTCTAGAGCGTCAATCTGGCTCCAAATCGAGTCGCATTCCAGCTCACATATCCGACGACGACGAAATAATTGTCGACTCTGAAGATGAGCCGGACGAGCTGATGCTATTCCCCGAACGTAAGTCAATAGCGTCCGCATAGCACAAATATCCCTGTTCATTCTGGTCGCAAAGCGTCAACCAGGACCAATTCCCGAAGTACCAGACAAGGAACCTGGAGCCCAGAGCAGAGTGGTACGAGAGCAGAGGCGGATTCCACGACTCTGCGATTTCAACCCAACACATTTGACAGAGTGCAGTCGCGGCACATCGTTGATCACGATTGCACCTCCAGACGCTCGGACAAGCGGGGCTCAGACAACCAACGGCCAGGTCTCGAACCCACCACCAAAGATCTCAAGGACTCTGTCAGGCGCAAAGACGACGAAATCCGCAGTTTACGGGAAGAGCTTCGGGCGGAACGGCACATGAAATCTAATCTGCAGGAGAGATGTAGCCGACTCGAGCCCGCTCTTCTGCGGGCGGAAGAGTTCGCTGAACGAGCCCACCGCGAGGTCAATGACCTTCGTCAGCATTGCGCGGACGCACAGAACCGTTTGGAAAAGACGCAGGGTTTGCTCCAGACTCGCACAGAAGAACTTAGCCTCGCGCAGGCCTTTATGACTACGGCTGATAAGTTCTCTGTCGCGGATGTGGTCAACATGGTCGAGCAGCTGAACGACGACATCTATCAAACGGCGGCGATGTTGTCGGATGTACTCCTCCAAAGGAACCGATCCAACCAGGATCCGGAACCCTCAAACTTCCCAGACGCTCGCAAGAAGGCCGCGGAATATTACAGCGAGGATCTCCTGGGTAAACTCGCAGTCGACATCTCTCAGGACGACACGATCCTCTTCGAATGTATGGTTCAAAACACACTTGTTGGCCGGTGCCAGCCGCTGATCCAGGCGATCTGTCCAACCGACACCAACACCGATAAAGTACTGAGGGCTATCTGGGAGAAGTTACTCGCCTCCTGTACGTCGATCATCCTTCCCCATGATAATAACCTTGATATATTATACCTTAGGCGAGTTCTCCATCTCCAAGAATTGGCTCGCGATGACGGCCTCCCAGGCGAGGATTGACAACGCTGACCCAGCCGATCTTACACATACGCTCTTTGCCTTGATGACTATCTGCGGTTGGCGAGCAGACGTCAACTCTGAAACCAAAACTTCTGAATCAGTGTTTGAAAGGGTCTCCGAAATCCAGATGAAGGCGCTAAAAATCAGGGAGATGGTGATGGAAGGCGTCTTATCATCTGAGATAGGTGTATGCAACTACACGGGCAAGCAGCGATTCAACCAAAATCACATGCAGGACGCCCACGGCTTCGGGAAAACCCAACCACCTGGACCCCCCTCCCAAGACATGGCCTTAATGACGACCGCCTTTGGTGTTAGATGCGTCAAGAGAATCCCTTCCTCGGCCGACCCCTCAAAAAGTGGGAAGGCCTACGATGTCATTTTGAAACCCAAAGTTCTACTGTTGTCTACCCTGACGGCGCAACCGCCGGAGAGACAGTAAACCCTTGTCTTGGGCTCCCTACTCTTGTCATAATCAATGCCACGTATGTACGTAGAATACTCAAGCACCCTTGAAAGGTCCCCTCATTCGTACACTCCAGCCTTCCCTCCCGAATCCAGGAGCGAATACATGTTAGTGAATATACGCCTCGCAAAATACGCAAACTTTGGCTTTCGTCGCTTTGTCTTAATGATATCGAGATCGTGCTACCGTGGTACGTGGATTTGGAATTTCTAGAGCACCCGTGTGCTAACGGGGGCTCTACTCAGGGGTCGCATATCGAAGCGAAGCGGGTGCAGAGTTAGGCGCCTGTCATTTATTAGGCCTCGTGGTCGCATGTGACGTGCCTCGTGCAGCCTCAAAGGGATCTGAACGTAAAAGCTTCGATGTGCTGCATTTAATCTACTGCCTCTTCCTTCCCGACCATGTCTGTATCAACTCGAAAGCCCTATGCGGGGCCATCTCGCCGTCTATTACTAGCCTTCGATGTAGGAACGACTTTCAGTGGATGCTCGTACAGGTTAGCGCCCGTAGATTGGCTGCCACGGCCAGGAGATGCCACTGGCTGAGATCTTCACAGCATCCTCGATCCTAGAATTGTTCCTGAGATACGACCAGTGACACGGTGAGCCCGTCGATTCTTCACCGATTTGGGACTAACGGATGTGCATCTAGGCACCCTTGCCAAGAACACGTCGGAGGCGACGCCAAAATACCAACCGTCATCTACTACGATTCGGATGGTGAGATACGTGCCATAGGCGCGGAAACCCTGAAAGAGGGCATCGAGGAGGATGCTCAGGACAGCCAATGGGTCGAGGCGCGCTGGTATGTTGTCCATGCGTAGTCGGTCGTTTATCCATTGAACTCGCTCCAGGTTCAAGCTACATCTCCGACCAGAATCAGGGGTCAAGGCCGAGCTCGATGCCGACCCAGTCAATGAACCGACCATACCACCGCTTCCGCCGAATAAAACGGTAGTTCAAGTGTTCAGCGACTACCTGAAATACCTTCATCAGTGCGCCAAGGAGTACATCGCTGAAACCCATGGTGAGAAGATGTGGGAATCTCTCCAGGGCAGCATCCTGTACGTACTGACTCATCCGAACGGATGGGGAGGGCCACGGCAAAGCCAGATGCGCCAAGCCGCGGTGGATGCTGGCTTCGTACCGGATACAGAAGAGGGACATTCGCGAATCTCCTTCGTCACGGAAGGAGAAGCTAGTCTGCATTTCTGCCTTTCCAACGGACTGAAGATTATTGGGCAACCCGTGAGTGGCACCACCATTTTCTCTGCCTCCGCCTTCCACCTGACCTCCTTTCGACCCATAGGAAGGGTCTGGTGTACTGATTGTTGACGCTGGAGGAGGCACAGTTGATTGCACTTCTTACAAGATCCGCCCTGGTCAATCTTCGGAGGAGGTTGCGATCCCTCAATGTACGTATACACTCCCTGAACTCGCTGCGATAGTACCCCATACGCATAGTTGACCCTTCATAGGCCACTTCCAAGGCGCAGCATACGTGACGATGCGTGCTCAGAAAGACTTTAAGCGTAAGCCTTCGCTGCTCCTTCGAATCAGCCTCGCCACAAAGACTTGACTCACCGGAGCCCAGGTCGCCTCCATGGAACTCGTTTTGCTCAGGACGTGGAGACTCTCACCACGCGATTTGACAGGAACACCAAGCATGTTTTCCGTCGAGCAGATGAGCCCCACCACATACAGTTCGCATCGTACCGTGAACGGGATCAAGCCCTCAACATTCGCGGCAGCAGACTAACCCTGGCGGCATCACGGTTTTGAGGCGGGAACGATCATCTCTGGCATGGGTATTTATGGCAATACAAACCATGGTAGTAAATAAAACCTATCCCAGAATTGCAACACATATGATACACCTTTACATGAGTGGGTATGCATGGTGGGGGCCGCCATGTGAATAAAGCTGGTAGGTTTTGAGCAGCAAAGGCACTATTGTGGCCTCTGATCAAGGCCCTAGTCTTTGCCCAAATTGTGTAGCCCGATAATGCGTTGTCAAGTTGGCCAAGATGCCTGTGTGAGACCTAGTATGCCCACAGAGGACATATTGGTACTTCACGATAGCCACTTCTCAATGATACCAGACAGGGATCCGCTCGAAAGGGAAATCTATTATTACCTAGATGGGCGGCTATGGCGGTTACCCCCAGGTATGTCGTAGTGGCCCTCATGATCGCCGGCTCCAAGGTAGATAGGCCCCTGGAACTGTGGTCATTGGAAACCATTTAGCCGTAAGCTTTCAACGTCAGCCATAGTGACCCGTGAGCTCATCCAAAGCGTTATGGAGAGTTCTCGCAATCACAACCAAACATTATCACAGGAAGCCATTTAGCTGCGCGCTCTCGACGGCAGGCACAATGTTGCATGAGCTCATCCATAGCCCTGCGGCGTGCTCTCACAATCGCAACCAAACGTTACCTCCGGAGACAAGGGTAGCCTGATCAGATAATCCCCCCAACCCGTCTACTTCGTCAGCGGAAGTTGTCGACAATCACCCAGGAGATGAATAATACCACTGACCCCTTTGTGAGCGACAGCGATAACCCGAAAGCAATAAGACGCTGTAGACAAGGGGATACAAATATGACCGTGCTGGCAGTCAACATCGTAATGTCACCAGCGAGAATAGGGGTGACAAGCTCAGCGGACATGGGGACGGTATCATTAAGTTTGTGGATTGCCGCCCCTCGGAATCACTATCTACACCGTCAGAAAGCGGATTATTGGCCTCAGTGTCCCCCCGCAATGCCACGGGCGCTCAACGGGGCTCATTTGATCGTCCTGATGGCGGGATGCCACAAGCAATGTACGGAGGAGCCGCTTTCTCATGTATGTTGAATTAAAAACGAGTGTACAGTAATTTCGTTCGGTGTCCGGTACCACTATTCACTAAATTCGGAATTTACGGCCGGGGGGGCGTCGTCTGGGAGTCGTTTTGGGAGGAACGGTTCGAATCCGCATCCTTCATGGACTGGCGGTGTTCCTTAATCTTTGCAAGAACGCTATTAGTAGGCACGAGGCGATAGGTGTTGGAGAAGGAGGGGAATATCTTCCTGCCGGTCAGGTTGTCATTAGTGAGAATCGGCCGTTTGAGAGGAACTTGATAACGTACTGGTTCCACCAAGTAAGCAATTCCTTTACCTCGTCTTGCTCCTCGGGATCTTCCAGTATCTCCAAAATAGAGATATAGAACGTTTCGGAGTCCATCTCCATATCGGTCCGAGAGAAAACCGAGGCTGAGCTCAGTGCGAAGCGAACCTAAAAATATGTTGAGGCTTTGTCCATTATGCGGAATATCCCTAATGGGGGCAAACCTGAGTGGCGACATAGGCTATCGAAGCTCGGGTGACATGGCTCATCCCATGAATCCTGGCATTGCCACAACGTGTGGCCTTTGCCTCCTCACCGACGGAGCTAGGTGAGGTAAAGATGTGTTTATAGGCCTGCGAGATTGGAATGGGTATCTAATGTAATGTGGGCCGATTGGCGTGAGGTGCTCACCAAAATGAGGATTTTATTGCGAAATAGTCCTTTCCAGGGGCGCTCAGGGTTGAACTGTTCGTTATGGTACACGAAGATGGGCCAGTTAGAGCCGCCAACAACAATCTCTTTACCCCGGAGCTTCTTCTTGATTCTAGAAGGGTATCAGCGCACGAAAGGACGGAGGTGAGGGACGACTCAACGCTTCGTCATTCCAATCAAGCTCCGCAGGACACAGTAGAAAGCCCGTGCGTTCGTGGTTGAACCCACGATTCACCTTCACATTCCTGGACAAAGGAGGATTGAGGGGAAGACCACTCGGCGGGACCAGCCAGTCTATGATTGTGCCTTTGAGGCTCTTGGTGTCGTCCGCGCGTGAACTTGCCGCCCCTTTCTGCAACTAAACACGGAGATTAGCCCAGGTACTGGGAAACCGTGCACCTTGCCACGCACCATCATCGCAATCGACATCAACTCCTCCTCACTACTCTCCATTAACCGCTCCTCGAGAGTCGGTATCAGCTTGAGGAGCATCTTAAATATCCGCAATTCCCGTCGCTCCCTTTTGCTAGATGTAAGCCAACACTATTCAAGGCTTGAAGTTTCGCCAGCCTCTGGCCGCTTACTGCTGCGTTTCCGGGGGTGCGTCCTCATCGGCGCTAATGCCTGAGACGAGCAGGGCATGCATGTTGACGAAGGCATAGATCGTCCGGCCGAAGTGTCGCCCGTGATGAATGAGCGGATCCGTGTGGAGGTTTCTAGATGAAGCGCGCGTCAGGGCAGATGCAACGGCGTCTTGTTAGCCCATACGCACGGACGCTTCCTTGGACCAAGGGACAGAGCGCTTGGTCTCTTGTTGCCAACGACCTGCGCTCCGCCTTCTTTATCTTGCCTTGCGACCGTCCCGTATCTCGGAGCTGGGGGCGGAGTCGCGCTCGACATTGGAACAGAAGGGCGAGATGGTGTGCGTGGTTGAATCGGGGCAGGAAGTCTGCGTGAGGGTTGGCGGGCCTGTAGGGGCGGGGGGTGGGGAGGGTGCGAAACGTTGGCGATTGAGTCCTAGTATCACGACTGGATTTATAGTCGTGAATTGAGGGCGGGACATCACGACGGGGAATTCCTAACTAACCAGCGCATTGATGGCGTCGAGCGATTCAGAGAAAGGTTTCAAAAGGGGATCGAATGTACGTTGGGGGTAATGGGCGCCTATCGACGCTTGGATTTTGGCGAAACGAAGGGCTGCCGCAACCAAAAATGATCGGGACGCCAATCGGTTCAAGCACATGCACCACAAGGTTGTTCGAGGCTCTTCTTGCCCGTCCCGTGCGAGATCTGCTGGGAACACACAGAGCGTAGTTCCGCACAGAGTCACCACATACGGAACTCGGGCGGACGGGAGACGCCCTAGAAACATGGAAGGACTCCAAGTGTCGTCGATAAGCAGACTCAGCGCACTATGAGGAACGAAGTCCCGGCATTGCTCGATCCTGTGGTAGGGGTCGACTGGATGGGAATTGAGTGGTGTGACAGAACGAACTGCTTCGGGTAGAGGCGACATCGGTCAGGGTCGTGCTTGGGTCGAAATGAGGCTCTCAAGGACGATCTCGATAAACATGCGCGAAGGTTGAACCATCGATAAAACCCCCGGTTCACGGCGGGAAGACAGTTATATGGTAATCATACTCTTTCCTCGGAAAGGGACGTTCGAGGCCCAGTAGAGAGGCCGACGCTCCAGAGAGCAGGGAGGGTGGGCTGTGATGGAGACGACATGGACCTAGCGAAAGCGCTGCGGAAAGAAGAATTGGCATTAGGATACCCATAGTGTAACGATTTTCGAGGGTGCAACCCGTGGCTAGGACGATTCCATGTGCGTTTGTGTGTGGTGGTGGTTCAGGAGGAAGCCGTGCTGGCAAAGTTTGATGGCTCGTCTTGATTGGCGCCCTAGGTCCGAGCCGTGTCCCCGAGGTCGTTTCAATGTGAGACCCTCTGTATTGAACGTAGTCCGTATAAATATAAGTGAGGCGATAGCTATTATGGAATGCTAGGACAAAGAGGATGGCATAAGGTGGCGCAAATCGAGGAATCGACGAGCTGAACATGAAAGCATGGTAGGTGTAGTCCTGCGAGAGAAATGTTCACGTACAACCAGCACCCGTATCTAAACCACCTAAGATGCCGGAGAAGAGGGCGGAGGAGCCGGCCCAAGGAAAGTAGGGAATACTAGATGAGCCTGCGTTAAACCAAGCACTGGGGAACGGTGTGATTTTTGAGGGACTCACACATGTCCAATAGATCGGAAACGTACTCTGACCCGTCAAGTTCTGCAGCTGTTGAAAAAACCGTCAGCTTAGGTGAAGAGGTGCCATGTATCAAGTGCTGTACCTGGTTGTGTACCATAGCGTTGCGTGTATGACTGACCCGGTACGTTCAGGTGATCGGTATCGGTGGGGTTGAAGGTTTGACCGAAGTCCCCTGCGTAGGACTCATGGTTCGTACTCGCCAAAGCACCCGACTCGACGCCGGCCAGGTCGACGAGGCGAGTATGAAGGATCGCGTGCTCGGGCGCTTCACTGTTCTTCCAGGCACTCATCGCCTTGGTTGCGGTGCGTCGCTTCACCTTTATGATTTCCTGCGCCGCCATATCTTCGATCACATCTTTGGCCTTGACGTCGAGGGTACCGTGATTGTACATGTACTGGAACACAGCGGCGGTCTGGGGGAGGTGTCAGAGGAGGACAACGCGTAGAGAATACGAGCCTACGAAGATCTGGGGGGGGAGGGTCGTGCGCCAGAGAACGGCCCGCTTCCCATCAATCGCAGCGCCCTGGAGGCGCACTTGGTCCTCGAAGAGATGGTGGATGATGGACTTCCCCGACTGCTTGTCCACGAAGTGCTTATCGAGCGCCCGATGTGAGAATTGTGTCGTCTTCATTAGAAAAGAACTCCCAAAATTCACGATTGCGGCCTTGAAGTCATAGAAAGGGCCGCGAAGGATCTGATCGGCTGCGTGCTTCCTCAGCATCGTCGACACTGGTGAGTCGCTGCCTTCGTTTTCGGGTTGGTCGGGAGGTGCGGTGTTCACTTTACGTGCTCGGGCTCGAGGTTTGGAAGTGGAGGGCTCGGGGTCGGTCGAGGTTGAGGTTGAGGTTGAGGCCGCTGCATTGCCGGCTGCGATAAGCGACTGAGATGAGGATACATCATACCGAAAGCCATACCATAGGACTCACCACCATTCCCATCGGCTGCGCCCTGAGAGGATTCTGCTGTGGATGGCGCCGAGGCCACCTGTGGAGCCGTCGACGAAGACGAAGACGCGTCAGGCGCTGTCTGGGAATTCCCTATCGATGCAAGGTGAGTTCGCTGAGAAATGCTACGATCGTCAGCATGGATATGTGCTTACCCTGGTCTCCGCCTTGTTCTGCGGGAGGAACGGTGGTGGGAGGCGCGTCGGTCGACGTGTCGTTGGCTTGTGATTGCTCTTGAGCTTGACTACGTTGAGATTGAGCTTTGGCGATTCGCTTGGCCTCGCGTTTCACAGCCTTGTTCCCGGCACTCTTCCCAGCCGCGATGGTCTTCACATGCTTCCCAAGGGCGAAGGTACATGCCATCTTGAACGCGACGGGGAGGTATGCATAGTAGACATCCGGTAAGATCTTGAGAAATTTTTAGCAAAGTCGAAGGAAGATTCCCAAAGCGGTTGACTCACCATCGAGCCGGGGTCAGGAAAGATGAGGGAGTGCATGGTCAGCGAGGTTAGCCGAAGCACGAGCTGAGGTGGGTGAAGAAGGTATAGGTGAGAAGCATACAGAGAAGTGGCCAGCCAGCCGAGGGTGACGAGGAGGGTCCGTTGCCCATACAGATTATCGAACTGTTTAATCTTGAAAAAGTCTTTGTCGTTGATGAGGTCGATGATGAAGGTAACCACGGCTGTAACAAACGTTTCCACCCGCTCATAGACCTGGGAGAGCCATGAGCTTTGTCTGTCCTGAGGGCTCGAGACGACCTTCCGGCTACTTACCAATTGAGTCACGATGGGCCGGACCTTGTGGTCGAACAGCCTGTTGATGATGTCGCGGACGAGATCGCCTAATACGAAGGAAATGAGCATTGAGAGACCTAGCAAGCGAAGGAGTGGATGGAAGACCTACTTCGCTCCTCCTCAGGCCGCGCCAAGACCTCCACGCAGCCCTCTTCCAAATCCTGCTTCATCTTCGTCACCTCCCACGCGACAGAAGCGTTTTGTCGGAGTGCTGTGAGCTCCGTCACAGTCTCGGCGTCGCGCCGGGTTACACCTAAGCCCATACCTGCCTGAAGCCCCATGCAAGGCAACGTAGCGTCAGTGAGGCTGGTTATTAGGTCCTGCGAAGGTTGAAAGTCTTGCTGGTGGAACAGCTTTTTTGGTCGCTGCTCGTCGGGGGGAGTATCGAACTGAGGTTCGTGAGGGTCTTCGATCCGCCTTCTCTGCGCGGGCGGTTCCGAGATATCCGATCCGTCGTCATCATAGATATGGGACTGGTTGTGGTGTTCCAGGAGAAGAGGATCATGGGAGCTCGTAGTCGCATAGTAGGAGGCTTGAGGAGACGCCTGAGTGGGAGCGGATGTCGAGGGCTGAGCCATGTAGGAGCTGGTTCCTGATTCATAGTTCATTATTGAGTCGAACGTTGTGAGCGTTGGGTTGATAGGTCCGGCGGTGCTATCGTTCTGGGGTTGCTGTCGAAAGTTGTCGCCCTGTGACGGGTACTGGGACTCCGGTTGATTTTGGTCGAGGCTCATCGACGAGCTCTCGTAGCCAGACCCGACGGCCTGAAAAGGAAAATTAATCACCTAGCATAGCACTTTTACTTACAATGAGACTAACCTGGGTGTACCAAGGGTATGTGCTTGACGTGGATGCGAGTTGAGCGGTGTGAGTGTACGAGGCAGATCCGTAGTTGTTGTTGATGCCGAACGACCGAGATTGACCCCCAAGTGCACTCTCCAGGCTTGACGAGGCCATCGGAACGGGGGGTTTGTTCACAACGCCGGAAGAAGGATGAGAAGAGTTGAGGTAGGGGTTAGGCCCGCTTATCGGTCCCTGGTAATGGTGGGTCTGGGAAAACGAAGCGGCTGGTCTGGACCGAGGGTGGAGATCTTGCTCGACTGGTGGGACGAACGATACTTCAGGCTCAACTGAGCCATGCGCTTCGAAGCCGGTGTCTCCAAACACCATACCCCCCGCAGACGTCGCGCCGGCCTGTTGACCCGTTTGAAACATAGGATTAACGCCATACGTCCAATGGTTCAACAACGGTTGGTTCTAGAGGAGTGGGTTGAACAGATTTTGTGTTAGTCTCATGGAAGATGTGACATTAAGGCAACCGAAAAGACGTACAGCCGGGGCTTGACCATAAGCCTGATTGCCAGGGGCTCCTTGGCTCCCATAACGAAACTGGGGAGGTTATAGTTAGTAACGACGCTAGAACGTTGGAAAAGAATGACGCTGGAAGGATTAAAACCACGGGGGTGGACGTACATTATCGAAGGGCTCCCCTGCACCCCAGGACCCCGAAGGGTGAGTGCCAAAGTGACCGCGTTGATCCACGATTCGGACCCAGAGGGGGATTTGGAAGTGGGCTGAGGCAAGGGCGAGGGATGGGGAAATCTGAGGATAGGGAGTGTAGGTGGTAGATTGTGTTTGTTGCTGGACTGTAGAACATATCCTGGTGTATATATAGGACTAAGGAACGAGGTCAAGGTCGAACCGAACTTCAAACTCGTGGTGACCCACTGAGCGCTCCATTCCAAGACACTCAGATGAGGGCCGTGCGATTGGCCAAGCCTCCTGCTTCAGGATGAAGGGCATGAGGTGGGTGGGTGCCTCTCGCTTGCAGGGTTTAGCCCGGCGTCCCGAGAGAAGAGCAGTGGCGTTCGCTTAGAGTAACTGGATTGTGGTGTATGTTCGAGCGATGGCTAGACGGAAATGAAGCAAATTCATTCCGCTTCCAAGTCGCAACAAACCTCACCTTCTTTGAAGGGTGATAAGAACCAGCAAGGTGACAGTCCAAGCGCGAGGCTGAGACTGGGAAGCCCAGATGAGGGTCGTTTGAGGAGACCTCTAGGACGGTCGAGGTCTGCCTCCCCAGTGAAATCCATGTTGAGCGAATCCTCCCCGGGGTGGTAAGCACGAACGAGAAGCTCAACATGGTTGAACTTCAAATGAACGTCAAGGGCTTGATAGCGGTCGCGAGGGTCACGTATAGCGCGTCGTCGAAATTCCAGATCACCGCGCAGTGTCACGTTGGTCGACCATATGACCAGATGCGTCAAGGACGTATCCGAGTGGCAATGCAGGGGGTATTGGTTACAGATCCTCCAAAACGATCCATGGTTGTTGGCGACTCGACTCGATATAGCGAGGGAACGTGCACAGTCATGTCGTCCCAAACCTTCCTTGCGAAACGCGCAACGAATGGCACCACTGAGCGGACGTCCAGCCACAGTGGGCTTGATAGGGGTCACCTATGGCGCGTCGTCGGAAGGCCAGAGAGTCGTCGGGGAATGTCGTCAGCGGAGCGTATGCTCTCAGCTTGGGAGCCTCCACCACATGCGTCAAAGCGCGTTCGTGGCGATGCAGTCCCGGGGGTATTGGGCAGTTACAGATCCTGTAAAACGATCCATGGTCTTTTGATGGCTCGTGTCGATTGAGCCAGGGAACGTGCACAGTTGTAAACCTTCCTTGCGAAACGCGCAACGAATGGCACCACTGAACGGATGTCCAGCCATGGGCTTGATAGAGGTCGCCTATAGCACGTCGTCGAATTCGAAGGATAGAGAGTCGTCGGGAAGTGTCGTGTTGGTGGAGCATATGCTCTCTGCTCAGGCGTCTCTACCAGGTGCGTCAAAGCACGTTCGAGTGGCGATTCATACTCGGGGACGGGTACTGAGCAGTTACAGATCCTGTAAAACGATCCATGGTCTTTTGATGGGTCGTCTCGATAGAGTGCATAGATATCTCCCTTGCGAAACGCCCAATGAATGGCGCCGATAGGTAGAACCAATTCCGGCGACTGTATGTTCAATTCCGTGGTGCTGGTACAACCGAATTTGGAAGGCTTCTTTCGGACATGAATAACGCTCTGGGTCAGCAGGGGGTCAATGAGACGGACAGGAGGTAGCAAGACAGGAGGAAAACACACCAGATGCCCCCATCTACCCGATACGGACCACATACGATGCAGAAACTACCGGAGCCAGGTAAGGAAGGGGGAGGGCCTGTTGCCCGAGGGCTGTGCCATCATTGCACCGATAATCGCAGCGATAAGGATTGGCTCGTACAAACTCAGAGCCAAGTGAATAGGGGTTTCTATGTGCTGGGAGGAAATTTGAGCTGGCAGGTAAAATCCTGAACACGCAAGCTTTCAAGCAAGGCAACGCACGTCGAGAGTGATTATGAGACGGCTGCAAGGACACAAGGCTCAAAAGGTCGCGCATGCACAGCGCCCACAAGCGGGTTGGGGCCGGCCCGAATGCAACTCTCTCACGTAGGCCGCGGCTGGGTCCTCCAAGCTCGCACCCAAACTGACTCCAAACGAGTTCCCTGCCGGCTTTGGTATCGTTAAGGGCCCAATGGAGCATTATGCATACACTTGTTGCTCTGCGAATGTCGTGAATCGCCTTCAAAAGAGCACCGGGGACAAATCCCCGTATGAACCTTCTCTCCCACTTCAGGATTCTCTGTTTGTAATACTTTTTTTTTCTCCGACGCTTCCATAAATCACACACCACATCACTGCCCTGACCCGACTCTCCCCATCTCTCGCACTCCCCCAGCCAATGGCCCCTGATACTCGTCGAACACAACGAGGGGCCCACCCAACCTTGAGCCCTAACAAAGGTTCCACTCACTCAAACGGGAGCTCTCGTTTGACATCCCAACGGAGTTCAAGGAACACCAGGTCACCCAATGGCCCTATCTGTGTTGAATCCGTCGCTGGTGCACGTCTCCCATTTCAATGCCTCTATTGTGTATGGTGTAACTCATCTCGGTGATACCACAGACCTCAAGGTCTCGGCAAAGTTCAAAGTCACCCTTTGAAGCATCCCGCGATCCTTTCCTCGTTTCCCTGACGGATAACGTGGCTGCAACCAGCCTCGTTGAGTACGAAATCGGGGTGCTTGTTTCTCAGGCCCTCGACAGGGTTGGACACCTCGTCACTCTCAACGATACAAGGAGACGCATTCGCACCACCGCACCGGCGGCATCCCGCAACGTCAGCATCCTCAGGGTGCATGCCACCTTGAACCGAGCGGTAGCTCAAGCCTCCGCAACCTCGAGTCAACTTTCATCAGCTCAGGGAGGGGATCCAGCCAAACCGCCTCTCACGCAAGATCAGCTACAGCAACTAGGTAGTGTGTTTAGTCGTGATCCGTCTGCGCTACAGTCAGTAGTGTTGCAGATGTGGTACTCCGACAATATGCGACCAGACGTCTCCAGAATCGTACCAGCCCCCTCTTTACTCGTCCCCGAGGTTTGACTTGTTCGAAATTCCCCTTGTGCACTGTTATGTTGTATTACTCCGCCTACGTCATGTATCATACGCAAACACGTTGTCGCTTATTCACGCCTCTATGCTCTTCATACCTCCGTCCAACCCTTGATTGTAGTGCTTTTTACCATGCAAGGCACGATTCGTCAAAGAATGAGGTTTCAATTAATAAGGTTGTCAATTAAGGTATTGGGGAAATGACTATGGGCAGTAATTAAGGAGAGTCATGGTTTCGGAACAAAGAGCTTGTGAGTGACCAGGGATGGGCCAATGAATAGGACGAGGTCACTTTAGGTGCTACCGCAACGGTGGTAGTCAGCCGAAGAGGTCATCAAGAACCGGTCGCAGTCGTCACAAGTGACGATAAGCAGGTTGAAGTCGGCAGGGGGGATCCCCGAATGCCGCTCCATCCCCAGCAAGGCCTGCACCAGTTCAAACCCTTCCTCCTGTGTTTGAAGTGGAGGTCCGTCGCACTTGTGATAAGAACGCCTGTCCGCATAAAGCATATTCCCGCAACGACATTGGCGAAAGATCTGCCTGAGGTCTGTTCTTGTGACGCCGCCCTCAAACACCGCTCCTAACTTCATGAGTAAGTCGAAGTTTGTGAACGTTGGTCGTTTGGGATTAAACTTGGGGAAATCGCAAGATGCAATGAAGTTTTTTCCAAGTGCAGAAACTAACCGGGTGTCAGTTCAGGGGATCGCATGGGAGCTAATGAGAATAGGGCGTACAAGAAGGACTGGTTCGCGTCGCCCGGCGAAGCGCGCGGTTCGCGAGTTCCTGTTGGTGAAAATCGGCCCTCATCGGGTGGTGCTGGAACTTCCGTTGAAGGGATGCCCCTTGGACGCTATGGTGAGTCTGCGATATTATGCTGGTACCACTCAAACTTACCACCTTCGGTCGCTGGCGTCGCGTCCAAACCCACTTCCGGAGAGCCGACAGGGATGTCAAGAGAGGGGATGGGCGGTGTTAGCCTTGCCCTACTGAATTTGCAGATAATAATCGCTGCTCACCATTCGCTGTGTCCTCGTCGCCGTGACCCCCGTTCGAGACCAAATCAGCAGGACAGACCGTCGCTGGCAACTGGGGAGAGCCGAGGGCGGACGATGTCCCGATCATCATCCTAAATGGGGAGCCACTGGCTTGGTGAGGGAGAGAGTATATCCCGTTCCCTCGTCGAGTGCGGGGGGGAGAGTACTCCCAAAGAGGCCGAGGAGCTGGGGTGGCGCGGCGGAGCGGATGGGATCCCCGGAAGTGCGGGGTCGCTGTAGCGACAATTGCCTTCTCTCGCATCCGTGGCATGGTCGCTGGCGTAGAGAATCGAGCACCACGATCTCCCCCTCCCATGAGTGAAGGTCCCAAGGTTGAGGTGGGGGTTTCGGGCTCGTGCCCCGGTTCCATCATCGATACGGTTGAGAAAGGGGAGGATGGTACAAGTGCCGGTATAGTGGATAAAAGAGGAGAGAAAGTGGCAGAATGGTGCGCCTCCAATGGGAAGGATGAGTGTTTGACAATGCAGGTACCCCAGAGCACCACTCCCTTTATATGTAAGCTGGGTAGCCTACGAACGGCGGGATGACAATCGCTGGCCATCCCCACGGGGCTTCGCTCAGCCTGCGTCCAGCTACGAAAGTCCGCTAATTCGGACCGGTTGAACTCGAAGACTCGAGGTCCTCATTTGCAAGGACGAGCAAACTCTCCTTCGACTTTCGCTCTTGGGAAGGATGGGCGCTTACCTGATCCCGCACTTGACCGATGGTGTCGTAGCGCCATTGCATCCGGCTCCGTAAACTGACAGCAGCGCCCATTGGAATTCCCAAACTATTCATCAATAACCCTTGATCGCTCCACCGAGTGCGAGTTTTGGGTTGCGGAACTCTCTGGCGTCTAAGGAGTGATGGCCTATCAAAGCCCGACAAAGGAGCCCTGCGAAGCCAAGTGATCTGGGTTCCCTTGATTGCTCAGACATTTACAGCTCAGGCGATGGGGCCCAATAACATCGTTCGAGATCTGGCATTCACATTGTCATCAATGTATGGCTGGCCGGTGAGGACGCCGATCAAGGACCACGACTAAGGACACGCCTTGTTCTTGTGTTTTTTGCACGAGCCGTGGCGGTCATTCTGTGCGCGGGGCGAGGAGAGCATCATGGCACGTCTAAGCTCGGTCCTAAATTGCCAAATGAACAGCCCCTTGCTGCGACCGAATTGGATTTGTGCGAGGGAAGTTTGAAGGTGTGGGGACGACGACCCTCGTGCACCCGGCTCCTGTGGGCCGTGAAGTCATTTAAATACCACAGTGTTTCGAAGTCGTACTCCCAGTACCACCACCATATCTCCCAGCCAGCGAGCTACTAAGGCACCACAGGAGCAACATGCCCAGTTCTTCTACTCGCATTAAGTACGTCCTCCACTCACAATTGACCTCTTCGGAGTCCGATTTCATCCCGTTCGTTTTCCAAGCTATCCAAAGGTGCCAGTCACCCAACTTACCGGGGTCGCCCCCCAGGTCATGATCAACGTTCTCAGGCGTAGCGAGGCTCGCACAATCCTGGAAAACAGTCACATCCTTCAAGGAACCCGGGTTATTATTCCTATCGACAACAAGAGGTCCGCCGTAATATATAGCAACAATGCGAGCGACTGGAACATCGTCGCCGCCGTTGCGAAGCTCCACGTGACGACTGACGCCCTTCCTTTCCTCAAATTCAATCTACCGAAGTCGTTCAGGAAGCTCCTGCATGTTCTCGGTCTGGTGGTGTTTTGGGTGGCCTTTCTCACCATGACGAGGATCCTTTCGATCCAGCTAACCTCTCGTACGTCGCCGCGCTCTACCGAGTGGGCACACAGTATCTAACTTTGATCGCAAAATTTTCTCAGACATTCTTGGTGCTGTTACGGGGAGGTTGCTTCCTATCAGCAACGCCGCGCGCTCCCTCGTCCAGGGCCAGTGGACTCTAGATGTGGCAGGTAAGAAATATGAGTTATGATATCTGAAACCCAAGCTGATGAAGAACCCGGCTGCATATCTTTCCGTCACGCATTAGCCTTACACTCTAGCTTGGCACAGCTCCTCCGTGCTGGGAACCGCGAAGTTGCGAGGTTCGTCATCGCCTCGCTCGAGGCCTGCATCCAAATCGGTAGGTTTAGATCTCGCACCCCCGCAACTGATGTTCAGCTGACGGTCCTCTTTAGCCCAGGGGACCCTTCTTGAGGATAACGCAGCTTCAGAGGCGTAGATATAGTTACAACCTACATCTTTGAATGGCAACTGGTATCGGTGCCTGAACCTGTAGTCTGCTACGATACCCCTGTTTTATTTCCTCCGACACAATGATATTGCGGCAAGGTACTCTTGGTAGCTGCCATCGAGAGGGTGGAGGGACTTCAGCCGGACTTCAGCGAGAGCGCCGCTTCATATAAAGGGTTGACCGTACTGCGGCTGTGCACGAACGAAGTTTGACCGAGCAATCACATGTCGTAGATCGAGGTGATCGCTTCGAAGGGCGCCCAGTGCACTGATGTGCATCTTGAACCCGCTCGCTTCGAACAGCTTTGCGACACCCAAGAGCGCTACCACTCATGAATCTTACCAGCCCAAGTCGTCTTGCGAAATGCTCTGATTTCTCAATCGCTCCCTTGATCTGCATCTCTTCGCGTTCCAGCTTGAGTCGGGGAAGACTTCATTCCGTGGTGATAGAACCCCACGGCCAAAGACCGCCATCAGCCCAGGCCCCCCTCTCCACGACTGCGTTCAGCATGGGATGCAAGAAAACTTCGGTATTACCGCAGTGATGACCCTCCGCGGGCAAACGCACGTACCTCTGAGGCGAATCGACGTCGTTACTGTGACTCGCGGCAGAACTCCCACTTGGCCACGTTTATCCGGGGCGCCCCTCGTTGTGTACACAACTGGCAGGATATCGGAAGCTCTTTGGGTTAACCACGGAGCCCATGACCGATTTTAGCAGAGTGATGGGCGAACGGTAAGAAGTATGGTGTCCTTTGTGCTTGAAACGACTGACAGCTACTCAAGGTCATGGATTTGGACGACATTGCGGGCCTAACGCCAGAGTGGAGCAACAAGTGCGCCTGCGGGAAGCGTTTCTATCAGCAAAACAGCTATACAAACCACATCAGGAGCTGCGACCGCTACAAAAAGGGCGTTGGGTCGAGCCTTCAAGCGGCTAAGGAGCGCTACAAGGAGCGGAAGGCTCAGTCTAGAAAGGGTAAAACAGTACTAAACTCCTGGTTCGCCGACGATGAGCTCGATGTCGATACATCCCTCCCAAGTCCAGCCCAGCCTCTCAGTGCCACAGGTAGCGGAATGCAGGATAATAGTATCGTAAGTACCACTTCCGCAAAGTGATATCCCCTCTTAATTTCTGCGTACAGGGGAGTTCGAACGTTGAAGCCGCTGCAAGTCGTACAGAAGTCGAGCTCGATGCTCAGGTTCAAGCGAGTGCCGACTGGGAGCGACCCCACTTAGGACGTGGTCATCGGGCCCGTCGGCCAAACCAGCGCTTCAAGGACTTCACCCTGACTTCAACCATTCCCTTCCAAATCCCATCCATCCCGGCCCAGGATAGCGATGGATTCTCAGACTCAGGTGGGCAGGATGATGAAAGCATGGAAGAAGGTGGACAGAATTCGCGCGTCGCTTTTAGGCCACCCACCGCGCCCGAGGCCCTCCGTCGTACGGTGCACGATCAGGCCAGCTGGAGGAACACCCCCAAAAACACGTTTGGCCTCTTTAAGAAGTACTGGACACTCGAGCATCAGCCACACGATCCCGACTCCTTCATATCCCCCAAGGATCTGCACGACGTCGACGCAAACTCAACGCTCTCCGAGGTCAACTGGGCCAAGGACTTGTACCCATTTCCCAATTTGAATTCATTTCTTCTTGGGGAATGGTACTGGAGCGATGGAAACGAAAAAAGCCGTGAATCCTTTCGCAAACTCGTCAACATCGTGACCAGCGACAACTTCGACCCAGAGGACATCCGAGAAGCCAACTGGGACAAGATTAACGGACTCCTCGCGTCTTCAGAGTTCGACGACCAACCCCAAACGGCATTTGAGTGGATGGGCGATGGGACGTCCTGGCAGACCACATCAATCCAGTTGGAAATACCGTTCAACACCACCTCTCTTCAACCAGGCATCCACCATTATGAAGTCCCAGACTTCCATTATCGTCCGTTGGTGCCTATCATCATCGAACGGCTGCAAGACGCCTCGAGGGGCGACCATTTCCATATCGTGCCTACGGATTTGCGTTGGCAACCACGAGGTGATGGTCCGGACATGCGCATCTACGGCGAACTCCACAATTCACCCGCCTTTCTTAGGGCATTCGAGGAAGTGCAGGTCAGTGCCGAGCCGTTATTCGTGCAAGCGTGCTAGCCCCCACCCTCGGCGAATCACTGATACCTGAGTCATTCTAGGACCTACCCCCTGAGCCAACTGAAAGCCATCTCCCTCGATACGTCGTGGCACTTATGTTCGCCTCTGACGAAACGATGCTCACGTCGTTTGGGGGTGCCAAATTGTGGCCTCTATATATGCTTTTTGGTAATGAGTCGAAGAATAGGCGGGCGAGACCATCTCTAAAATTGTTCGAAGAGGTCGCATACTTTCAGTCGGTTAGCCATGCTACTAGGTTCCCTGATCGACACTGACTCTACCCGGGCCTTTACGTAGCTTCCAGACCATTTTCAAGACTGGTATCTTCCGAAGGCTGGGAAGAAAAATGTTGGTGATCCTTTGCACACCTACCTGAACCGAGAAATCTTTCAGGCGCAGTGGCGAATATTGCTCGACGATGAATTTGTCGACGCGTATCGGCATGGCATTGTGGTCGATTGCTTCGATGATGTGCGGAGGCGCTTCTACCCGCGGGTGCTAACATATTCAGCGGATTATCCCGAACGGTAAGCGGTCATGGCTACCATCCGTTCACTTGGACTGGAATCACAGAGTCCAGAGCTCGCTAACACATTTCCAGGGCCGCGGTAGTAAGCATCAGGAGCAATGGGGACCACCCATGCCCCCGTTGCTTGATAAGCGACACTGACATCCACAACATGGGAACTGCAGCGGACCGTACAATTCGCGATCAACAGCATAGACAAGACGACGATGATAGGAAAAAAAAGATAGAGGAAGCGCGCCGATTGATACACGAAGATTGCCTCAGCGTGAATACAAAGAAGGTAGAGGAACTATTGAAGCCAACCTCACTGGTCCCGACGAAAGTGAGCGGAACCGAAACTTTTCTCTTGCATGCTGACGAAGCTAATGGCGGTCGGGGCGGTGGTTCGGCAGAATGCTTTCTCAGAACGGCTCTCCCCGTTTGGCCTCAACGTGTACGACATCGTCGCAGTGGACATACTTCACGAAGTCGAGATCGGCGTCTGGAAATCCTTATTTATTCACCTTCTTCGCCTGCTAGAAGTCGTCGATAAATCCAAACTCAATGTTCTTGACGCAAGGTGGGTCAAAGCGCTATATCCTTCGGCGTTCGACTCCAACACCATCGACTCTCTTTCATCGCGATGCTAACGGTTCCTTCGTCCCGCCCAGATTTCGCGAAGTTCCCGGGTTCGGTCGGGATACTATTCGCCGTTTCGGATGTAATGTTTCAGAGATGAAACAATTCGCCGCACGAAACTACGAGGATCTGTTGCAGGTGCGTCAAATTCTATGCATAACCTTCCTTCCTATTATTGCAGCAGGCTTATAGCTCTCGCGTCAGTGTGCAATCCCTGTCTTCGAAGGCCTACTCCCAGGGGACCACAACGGCAGGGCTCTGGACCTCCTCTTCGTCTTCGCCCATTGGCACGCCTTAGCCAAGCTAAGGCTTCACACCGACGTGACGTTGAGTATTCTAGATGCCTGGACGAGCACGCTTGGGGAGGAGAGTCGAAGGTTCTCCTCGGAAACTTGTGAAGCCTTCAACACCCAGGAACTCCAGCGCGAGTACGAATCCAGAAAACGCAAGGAAGCGCGGAAGAAGTCTGGCAAGCGCCGGGGCCAGGGCGGGCGGGGTGCGTCGGGGGCTTCGCGCCCAGTGGTATTGACCGCCGAGGAATCCGAGGATAACACAGGTCAGTGGCTGACCGCTTTAATGGATTCGAACTTCTCTCCCTATTTCTTCTTTTTATTTACTGAATCCCCATCGCTTGGGGGTGGCTACTTGACAGGGAATTTATAGCCGAAGTTCCGTGTTGCCATTTACTGAACACAGCCTCTACAGGACGCAACTCAAAGACCTGGAACATCAACACACCAAAGTTTCATTCTCTGGGTGATGTGCCCTCATATATACGGATGTTCGGAACGACCGACTCTTACTCGACCCAGCTGGTAACTACCTTCGTTATTATCTCTGTTATCTCTGACTCATTATGACTGGACTCCACAACAGTCGGAGCATTTCCATCGTTTTCCCAAGTCAAGGTACCGGAGAACGAACAAGAAAAGAGCTCCTTATCAGATATCTCGTATCCAGACGCGTCAAGCTCGGATACGAAAGCTTAGGAAGCACCTCACTCCTTCGTCAGAAGAAGGCACCTTGGATACGGATGCCATCTCCCATCTCCCTTATTTCATTGGGAAGTCTCAAAACCAGCCACTGCAGCTGTCACGTCTCGTACGCCTCGGCGCCGCAGGAGACCTTGCGCTCAAAGTGTGTCAGCTCCCTTCAAGAGTATCGTCGCAGGCTACTAACCTGTTACCCAAGGACTTTCTTCCGAAGCTTAAACGACACTTACTTCCTCGGGTCATCGACAAGTTGCTGCAGGAGGCGAGACTGTCTCCTGAGGAGTATTCCACCCCATTGCCCATCCTCGAGGGGATCGCCCGCGACCCAGATACCCTGGTGGATCTTCACCTCAACCAGCTATACTTTCACTCGGAACGCATTTACCAGCATTCAATTGCGCAATTCC
Organism: Coprinellus micaceus; assembly: GCA_951394405.1. Lineage (NCBI taxonomy): Eukaryota > Fungi > Basidiomycota > Agaricomycetes > Agaricales > Psathyrellaceae > Coprinellus > Coprinellus micaceus. The sequence goes on along the minus strand of OX596336.1, from coordinate 752,031 downwards.
AGTACACCACGTATGATTGCCGACGAGACCAAGACACCCTGAACCCCAGTACCTCCCGCCGCGACTTGATGTGTTTTCAAGAGGACTCGCCGCTATCAGACACCGACGAGCGCATCGATGGAGCCTCTGACGCGACTGCCGAGCCCAAGCGATTCAGTTATGCTCGACTTCTCGGGATCTTTCATGTAAACGTCGTTTACCTTGGGCCAGGTACACTCGATCACAGGCAGCGTCGCTTCGACTTTTTGTGGGTCCGTTGGTACCGCCGGGAAGACCGACAGTCAACGGAATCCAGAATCTGGTCTTCGAGGCGCCCCGAAGTCGTATCCTTCGTGCCCCTTCGCAACCCCCTGGCGTGTGGCTTCCTCGATCCATCCGACGTCGTGCGTGGTGCCCATGTTATTCCCAGATTCTCTATGGGGAAGCGCTACGCATCTGGACACGACCAGTCCAACAAGATATTCTCGAAGTTCGCCGATGAGAGGGAGGAGTGGACTGAGTACTTCATAAACCCGTGAGTCAATCCCTCGCGTACACTTCGAGATGATTCATAGACTACTTGCCAGTTTCGTCGATCGCGACATGCTAATGAGATTCCATTGGGGTATGGCGGTCGGACACCTGTACTGCCATGGCTCCGGAACTGCACCAGCCCCAAGTTCGAACGTGGATCAACCTACACATCATGCCACGGGGCTTATCGTGCCCGATGAACCAATGGATATTGACAACGACCCTCCCAGCCATGGATCTCGACAGGGACTGTTGGGTACTCCATTTATTTCTGGGGAGGAAACCGACTCTGATGACCCAATGTACGACCGGCGCAACACAGACAGCGACGGGAATACTACCGACTGGGACTCTGAGGGCGAGGGTGCAGGTTGGAGAACCCCTCAAGACTCTGACGATCAAGACCTGTAGTGATTAGAATACAGTAGCGCCAGATAAATTGTATGTCATTGACGCGCGATCCCTTTGTGGCATTACCCCTACAGGCGAACCTCCAGCGCTCGGCCCAACTAGGGCTCTGAAGTACGTGCCATCTGCTCCTCTTGCCTCCAAGACTCTCACACTTTCATAGGAATGTATCCTGTTCTGGGCTGACCGCAAGGTTTCTCGTCATCACGATCGAATCGGAACGAATCCGACCCCAATACTATCTCCGTGGATTCTGCACGCTTCGACTGCGATGGTGGTCCTTGGTAAATGCCCATTGTTTCCCCGAGTACATGAGTACATGAGGATCGCATGCGGATTTTCGCCGAGCAACAGGATCATTGTATAGCCATTTCTATTTAGAGCATTGCCAGGCGGTATATTAACGACTATGATGAGCCACCACTTCCTCGGGCTTTTGCAGCGACTGGTATCCCGCTCGTTTCCCCCAGCCCGTTCATGTATCCCTTAGTACTCTCAGGCCCATCTTCGAGCATTTATGTGCTGACTCCTCAGGGAGCCGCTGGCACAGAACCTGAAGGTTGACAGGGCACACACGAATTTCATCACACAACTGCTAACGTCCTCCATGTTCAGGCGTCCATCCGGCATCATTGTACATCCTCGTCATAGCACCCCCAAGCCTCTCATCCTTACCAAAAGCTGTCTTGGTGCTCTCCGATCACGTTCTATGTGAGTTTCTGATAACTAGCCACCCAGACCCGCATCAGCTGAATTGTTTTTTTACCTTCAATCGGCTACTAGGGGCATCAATTCCTCGCCTCCCACTGCGGCCCTTCCGTCTTCACACTCTCGATCCCTGCCCGGCTGTCCCAGTGGTGAGTAACACCCTTTCGGCCCTCCAGTCATACACTTAACGCTCTCGCCGTTCTGGACTGTCCCTTCCACAGGACACCCACTGGGCTCTCGAGCAGCACAGAGCGCGATCACTATCCGAGCTAGAGCTTACTACTCGGCGTGCGAGTGCACCGTATTCTCCCCCAGCAGAACTGTCTCACCGGCTATTGAAGGAGAGGCAAGCGAGCACCAGGAAGCTGGAAACTCGCCGGAGTCGGGGCGGGCGACCTGGGTTGAGTAATCTTCGCCATGAGCCCAGCCAGTCCGTCCCCTTCTACCACTCCCACAACTTCAACCGATCGTCCCAGAATGCGACCGCGAGCCCCGCAGGTGGAAACGAGTCGGAGGAACCCATGTGGTGAGTCTATCGACCGACCACTGTGGCAGTTTGCCTACTTGCTCAATCTTTGGACCCCAGGAGTGTACTGCTCGTGGCCACGACGCCCAACTCCGCCTCGGGAGCCATCCAACTACCCTTGGTCCCGCAGGCCCGAACCGGGGTTGCGGTTGCTACCTTCGCATTTGTGTTTCCCCATTTAGAGTCGATTACCGGGGACACCCCGTCCTCACCACCCATGGTCGCTCTTACATCCAGGAATTTTATCGGACGTCTCTAAACTGTAGTATATCTAGTAAATTACCTATAACCTTCCTGAGGCCTCACTAGCTTCGCTCGTTGGTCAATGAGCGGCACGACTTGGACCACTGTTCCACGAGCCAACCGAGTGAACCTTGAATCTGGCGGTTCCGTCAGCGATTTGTGATTTCGAACACATTTTCGTTCCACCAGATGCCAATATTTCGCCGCTTCAGTCCTTTAAGACCTTGACGCGATCGAGCTGGGTTCTCATGCAACGTGCGCCTCAGGATTCATCGATGCTGACAACCCCTTGTTCAGCTCTCTCAGGGACACAGTAGTGTTTGAATTTATCTCTGAGTATCACGTCCTGGCTAACCTTCCCAATAGTCCAGAAAGCACACAATCTCACCCAGTGTATTGTCTCTCAATTGTCAGTTCGCCAGCGAGTATGGATTCCAAAGATAGTATGGGACTGATGTGGTCTGGATGTGAGCCTGTGACCATGAACGGACAATTGCACGGAGATGGGGCCAAATAATTGTGAACAATCGGAGCTCTGGTTCTCGATGAAAAGCTGATGTGCATTAGTTTGTCAATTTGGCCCATGATTCGTTGCCGTGCCAAACTATCTAACTCTTGTCGAAGGGGGCCACTCGGGTCATCATTGGCAATGCGATCACAATCTCTCATCTGGTGATGTCACCTCTGTCTCTCTTCGAGCTCCTGATCAGACCTGCCTAGGAAAGCAACCCGCTTCCGAATTTCCTGATGGGGGTGCGTATCGCTCTCGGCTACTACAACATATACTATATTAACTTACCCTATCGACCATAGAACCGAAGTTGCAGCGTTCTTCGAACCGTCCATCGTGTGCATCGTCCAAGCCATTAAAGACCAAGTGGCGGCTGCTTACATTCCTATCAAGGTAGGCATATCTAGCGAAACCCTTTGAGCAATGAACGGGTATTGGAAACGGCACTCCTATCCTCGTTAGACGGTCTTTCTTGTGGGAGGGTTCTCTGCGAGCCACTGGCTATTTGAGAATGTTCGCAAGGAGATAGAACCGCTCGGCATCACGGTATCGCGACCCGATACCCATGTGTACACTGACTTACCAAAAAGATTGTCCCGCCCCGAGATGATTTTTTATCTTTACATTGGGGGGCCGGGGGGCTTTAGAATTCATGGCGCACGCACCTCTGTATCCAATGAAATGTATTCCTGAGTATCTAAGCTATTGAAAAAGAACTGACATCAGGAGGGCGTGATTGTGTGATCAGGTCATCAAAAGAGGGCCTTTTCCCCTTGTACCGCCACAAAAACAAGATTTTATGGCACATAAACTGTGCAGATTGTAACAAGAGTTGGTATATAGAGACATCACCTTCTGAAGCAACCTGAGCTTTCACTTGGCTGGGTGAACATCAATGAAACAATGCGATATAGAACTTCGGAAATTTATACCACTCCTCCTGCGGTGTCTCCCACAAAATCTCCTCTGATGTTGACAGGGGGGTTTTCTTGCAAGTTTGATGTATATATGGTCCCAGAGGAACTACATAAGCTTTATGTTGGGGTTATTTGGTTGCCAGCTGAGAAGATCCATGCCATTCTTGGGGAACCACCTTTGTTCGCAGTGCCATCCTGGAGAAGCTCCAGTGCATTTTGATTATCCTGGGCCGCAGGCTTCATCGGACGCCGAGTTAAAATTCTAAATTGTAGTGGTTCTCCATCTCAGTGTACCCTCCAAATATTTAATTAATTAAGCAGTTTCTGAGGTCATGGCGGCCTGTTAATGCGATGCGAACATTGTTGTGCGAGGCTCCTGTTGTTTTCACGGTCCAGATGATTGCATTTTTGGTCGGAGCAATGTTTGGTATCGTGTTTATAGAGATAGATGCTGAGAGTATATATGGAGAGTTTGAGAGCATTTGGTCCAGTGTGTGTCGAGTGATAGAGACTTTTGTCATGACAGTATCAATTGGCTGCTGTAATTACATGCGCCAATTTGGGAGCCATCCCCAACATTGCCCTGTTGCAGACACAATACAAGGTCCTCTGCCTCAGGCATTGGTACAGTTGTCTATCATATGCATATGTATTACATACATAGATTTTGGCCCCACCCGTTTACTCTAGCTAATCTTATGTAAATAATGGTGAGTGGGACATTCTTTTTGGTAAGTCAGTGTACGTCCTCATTCTCAAGATATCCTTCTCACAATCTGCTCGCATCGCTCATTGCACCCTTCCAGTAACAAGGCCGTTTCCAATGGTGCTGTCTCCTTCTATGTAGACGGCTTTGTCAATTCAAGGGTCTCCCGATTGACTTATGGTGTCGCGGTGTTTAACTACTACGACCCATCGAACGCCAGGCATCGCGAGAAGGTTCACCTTGTGAGACGCCATCCAGTCACAGGCAATCTCATACTCGAAAACGCCTTTAGCACTATATTACCAAAGGTAACATGAGATCGCCTGGATCCCGTGCTCAATTTACTGATGCGCTAGCTTGGCCCATAGGATGTCCAAGTCAAAGAAGTCAAAGAATTTCGTAGGAAGTATTGGAGGACATCTTTTGACCGTAAAACGCTGGATTTGTGTAGGGAAAAGGTCCTAGCTTATCGAAGGACATCGGAAGAGCCAACGTGGATCGAAGATGAACTAGGTATGAGAGTTTAACGCCTAACCCCAGCCAGCTTCTCTGACACCTTGCACCGCCGCAGACATGTACCCAGCCATCTGCACTATCGAGGCCGATACCTCTCAACTGAAATCCACCGTATACATGACTACGACCGGAAGGTCTTACCACGAGATCAACTACAAGATCATCTTGCTTTTTGGCTTGACGGAGCTCAAGGCGCAATATGCCTACCAAGTGAACGTAGGTCCCTTCGTTAGCTTCCATGATACGGCCTCGCAATGCTCACTCTTGCTATTTCCCCGGTTACAGGGTGTCGAAATGCGGTAAGCCTACAGGAAGCTAACTGGATACGCTATTACTGATCAGGGCCTCTTCCAGTGGCCCCGCGAAGGTCTTGTATTAATGCTAGCGTTAACACGGGAATTCGAGAATTATCACGCACCATTCAACCTAGGACCGTAAATCCAATCAGGTGTAAATAGCTATGTTGTTATGCCTTCGTTTAAATCGTACTTGTCTTGGTCACTATATGCGGGGAGGCTGAGACTCACATCTTCTCGCCACGCGAGTTGTGCCTTCAATTCGGTGAACCCAAACAATAGAGCGGCTCCGTAATTCATTTCAGAGTAGGAGGTGCCCATGGCATCAGCCGTTTTCCGGGGCTGCGTTGCAGAGGTATCGGCTTCCACTGTGCACACGATGCCGGGTACCTCGCTTCGAAAATCCGGGACGCCTGAGTCTGATTGGCCTTCGAGTTCTTGAGCGCTAAGGTTGTGGCGGTGCCTGCGAATTTTACCCGACGCGCCCCTGAAGCGCCTGGTGGCAACCAACGCATCTTCAACACCAGCTCCCACCTCTGCGGATCCCTTTGCACCAGCCTTACCACCATCGACCGCATTTTGAGACAAGGACCCTGGAGGATGACCGAGATGGAGGCGTTCGTACGGTTTGTGCGTTTCCTTCTCTGATTTGGCGCGAATGAACTCAACTGGACCATGCAGGTCGTCCGAAGACTACCGACGTTCAGACGGTTCACGTCCACGGTCCCCTAGAAGACAGGGATACGACGATGGCAGGGGGGCCAGGGAAATTTTCTCTAATCCTATGAGTTCGTCGAATCCTTGGAGTAATATTGGGGATAAACGACGTGCAGATTCCAACCACAACTCCGGGCGCGACCACCGCAACTCAGGGGACCACAAAAACTTTTGGAGGGAACGTGGCCAGAAGCACTCTGGGTCTACAACGTACTCGCTCACAGATAAGAGCCGGAAACGACGAGAGTCCGGTCAATATCGTGATCGGAACTACCACGGGCCTCAAGGTATGACCACTGTTGCCAGGCGCTTTCCCCGCCGGCTTGCTGAGAATTCCGAAAGGCAGGGTCAAGGAGGAGCGAGAGGACCTCTCTGTTTTCCCGAAACATGACTCGCCGCGGGATAGTGGGCGAAGATGGTCGTACGATCGTTTTACCCCGTCCAGAGTTCGCTCTCCTCCCCCAGTCCAGCGCGAAGAGTCAACGGTAAAGGAAGAGCCCGGTTGTCCCCCCGGTTTACTCACCCAACACGCCGCCGACCCTCCAGAGTCCAGGGAAGTCAGAAAAGAGTCCAACTCGTCCCAGCACATGAACGTTGTTCGAGATGCATCACTCGGGACCATCGACAAACCCATGGACGTGGATAGTCCTCCATCCAAACCCGGGTCATCACAGCCTAATCATCGAGCCTCTCACAAGGACCAGGGCGTTGGCACACACGACGAACCGTCCGGACTGGTCGACAATGGATCGACACAAGCCGAATCCTCCGCTTGCCCCTCCTGTCGCCTTGCACCACCTTCAGGGAAAGAACGCGATGACCAACCATTGGAAGTGGAGGCAAAATCAAAGGCAGAGGATGAGAAACGAATATGGGACCAGCAGAAGGCGAAATTGGAGGAAAGGTTGAAGGCTTACGATGCTGAGCGAGTATTATGGGAGCAGGAGAAGGCGGAGCTAAAAGAAAAGTTGAAGACGCACGATACTGAACAAGCATCATGGGAGCAGGAGAGGAATGTTATGGCGGACGGGATCAGGAGTCTCAGGGACATCATAAGCCAGCAAGACATCTCACTCGAAATTTCGAAACAGGTGTTCGACGAGTCGGCGGAGTGGGAGAAGCATTGCCGCCGCGCGAAAAAGGTGGTCGAGCGCCAGAAAGGCGAGATCGTGAACAAGGACTTGGAGATCAAACATCTCCATGAGACGCTGTCCGGTATGGGACAGACGCTCGAGCAGACGAAGCAGCTGCTGGAGGCGCGCACGGAAGAGAACAAGGTCGCTCAAGCCTTCATGACCACGGCGGATCACTACTCAATTGCGGACGTCTCACGCATGGTGGACCAGCTTAACGACGAGATCTTCCAGTGTGCGATGGACATGTCCGACGAGGTCCTGAAGGGCCAAGAATCATCCCTCAAATTCACTTCCGAAGATGACGCCTGGAAATCCAGGTACGAGGAGGCTTGTGCCACGGTTTCTAGACTATGGGGCGTAAATTCGGTTTCTGACCTCCGAGCTGGGGCGGAGAGGAGCGACCTGATCCTATTTGAGTGCCTTGCGCAGAACCTGTTTGTGTATCGATGCCACGAAGTCGTCCACCGCTTCTCTGTAGAGAGTGGGGAGGTCGACCGGTACATTGGAGGACTCTGGGGTCATATTCTCGAATCGCGTACGCGCCCCTTCCTTCACCTTGGAGCGGTCGTGACCTGACCACGTTCATTCTGCAGACGAGATGCCAATCGCCAAAAATTGGTTAGCGATCACGAACTCGGCGCTGAAGCAGCGACCCTTCGACAACCCCCATGTGTTCCGATGCCTAGTGGACTTGCTGGTCGCAACCGGCTGGCGCCCAGGCGCGTCTGCATTGGAAGACACACTCCGAGGGAAACTGACGGAAATTACTGCGAAGGCGATCAAGATTCGGGAAGTGATCTCAGAGGGAGTCCTCTCCGCGCACATTGAGGTCTTCTGCTTCGACAAGGGGGATACCTTCGACTCTCAACGAATGCAAGACGCCTACGACGTCCCTGGAAAGAGCTCCAGTGCCCAGTGCCGTGATGGCGAAGCCATCATCTGCACGACAGGTTTGGGATTGCGCTGCATCGCAGCCAGGCCGAACTCGGGGCACACAAGTGGTGGTGAGCGTAGGCAGGAGGTTGTGTTGAAGGCTAAAGTCGTCACTCAGTTGACCTTCAGCCCTTGATTCGGTGGTTTCTGGGCAGGTAGATATGGTCGTTCGTTGAGTTTGTATGGTACATTGGTATTCCGTAATGTACAGTACAGTACGTGAGATATATAATCGATAAAGTCGCGGTAGAGGGGGGCCGTATTGACAAAGCTACTAAATGGCAACACGAAGGTTCTACGGCAAAGGAATGCATTAGACAAGGAGTATGGTACCAAGAGCGGGAAAGAGAAAGAGAAGCTCGGACAGACAGACAGAGACAGATGCGGGTACAACGGGCTGAACTGAATGGAGCGCACTCCACGAAGGTGGTAAGGTGATTGGGCCTTGAGATGTTCACCCCTCAAAAACGACGGACGCTGGGCCACTGTCAGGGAAGTTAGTGGCAGGCGTGCAACTAAATAAGAGGCCCCATACCGCTTTTCGACTCCCTAGTAAGTACATACATATCGACACACACTTTCACAGGGAGAGGGACGAAACGTACGTCTTCCTGCCAGGCAATCTGGGCTTTAAGTTCAGTTAATCCGAATTGCAAGACCACGCTGAAGGAGTTTCGATAATACGTCTCCCCATCAGGTGAGGTTAGAGTCTGGACGACAACCCCGGACGTATCCGCCTCGATAGTGCATAAGCGGTCGAACGAGCCTAATAGGAGAAGACTGAGCTTTAGGTAGCGGGAGGAAGATAGGAAAGGAAACAAACCTGGATCGTCGGTCATCCATAGATTGTCTGTATCTTCGGCGTCGCCGCAGTACGCGAAAATAGTAGCAGAGTTGGTGTTCAATACCTTGCGGTGTTTAGATGAGGTTGAGAAGTTGCGCCGGTATTCCTTTGTGGCCCTCACGATAGTGTCCTTGTAATCATAACGACACTCGTTAAGAACACGTAGAGGCGATGAAACCACGACATACCCACCTTGGGTAGAATCACGTCGAAGCCATCGTAGAGAACGGGTTCGCCGGTGGTCGGATGGACCTTGGTCTTAGAACCCCGTTTGACATGGTTCTTATCCGTGCTGTCGTATGTGTGATAGACTTCGGTGCCATAGGTCGCCCGCGAGATCCTCGAGCTCACGGAGCCGTCGATGTAGAAAGATACAGCGCCGTTGGACACAGCCTTGTTTCTGCGATGGCAGTTTAGGGCTAAGGGTGTGGCGGTGAGAAGAGGAACGCTTACACATGCGTATCCGGACGCGACACCTTGGCTCCGAGCGGTTCAATCGCTGCCTTGACTTGGTCATGCAACCATGGGCTCTCAGAGAAGCCACCCACGAGGAAAACGGTCTGAAAGAGATATTCGAGTCCTCGGGTTGCTTGTATAGAGTGAGGAAGAAGATATCACCTTGATGGGGTTGTGCGCAGTAATCATCTGGGTTTTGACTGCTTCCACAATTGAATTTATGGAAGGCTCAAAGAACTTGGCCACTTCCTTTCTGCGTCCGACGTTAGTTTATATACCCAGTAGACGGAGTATCGGCATGCGTACCCCTCTAGCTTTAATCGCCCTGCTCGTATACCCAGTTTTGGATCATTGTCACGCGCAGAGGCGAATTGAATGTGAAGCGGCTCGTCGTCCCGCTTGAACACGAGCTTCGTGTTCCTATCGAAGCGCGTGGTGAGAGTTTCTACGTCGGGGGCGAAGCGGGTTTTGCCTAGCCGCTCTGTAAAATGAAGCGTTAAGAAGGTAGTTTAAACGATCGGAAGGTATTTATCATACGGCGGAAATAGTCTCGACCTCGCATCGTAACGAAGGCTCCGCCATGGAAGTAACCTGCCGAGGTACGACGCGACGTCAGTATCTGCATTGGCGCCATGCAGTCCAACGTATGTAGCACACTCACATTTCGGAACCGCGATCTCCGTGAAGGAGCCATCCGGCAGCTTGCGGTAGGCCGTCAAGTCGATGGTTCCTCCGCCTGCGTCAACGATCAATATTCCTGTTGGTTCCTGGGTGCAATTGTCAAGGCTGGAGCGCGTGAGGCGACGGAAGTGTACATACGTCGTCCTCTTCATGCACGGTCAGCCCATTCGACAGGCAAAAGTGAAGGCTGGCCTCGCCTTCCGTCACGAACGAGACGCGCGACGCGCCCGCCTCCGTGTCGGGGATCAAACCAGCAAGAATGGCAGACCGGCGCATCTGCCCCTGCTGGACACCTCCCCATCCATTAGGGTGGGTCAGAACGTACATGACGTCGCTCTTGAGGGACACCCACAACTTATCGCCGTGCGTTTCACTAATATAGGTCTTCGCGCATTCATGAAGATATTTCATGAAGTCGGCGAAGACTTTGACCACCGTCGTGTTTGGAGGTAGGGGAGGGATCGGTTCTTCTTTGATTTTGGTACCTTTTCCCGATGTAACGGGCTTCGGGCGAAGGTGAAGCTTGAACCTGTGCACGCATCAAGGTTAAATAAAATCGCCCAGAGCCTGGAGATGGCGACTTCACCCACCAGCGAGATCTCGTCCAACCGTTGTCCTCTGCGTCCGCCTCGATCCCCTCACCAACGTTTCAGCTCCAATCGCACGAGGTTTCCCAACAGAGTCGTAGTAGATAACTGTCGGTATCTTCGAGTCCCCGCCAACTTGTTCTTGAGATGGATACCTATGTATCATTGAGAAGACGTTCAAACCCGCAGCGCCGACGCCTTTTTGATGTTCATTTGACACGTACCGCGTTACTGGGCGAATTTCGGGGACCTTTCCGGGGTCGAGAATACTGTAGAACGCAACTTTCAACGAACATTCCCTCCTCTGAAATGCAGTCACCATACCTGTAGGATATTCCACTAAAAGTTGTCCCTATATCGAAAGCAAGGAGAAGGCGACGCGTCTGGCCATTGTACGGCTTGCGAGCAGGAACACCCATGTCGAGAAACGAATGAAAGGTGGAGAACGAGTTCAGACACGAGTCGGGGGTGTATGCCGAGGTCGAGGACCTCGTAACTGGTCAAGGCACTGGAATGGACACGGGACGAGGAGGTGCGCCGTAGGGTTAGGTTTAAAATAATTAATTATTTTTGATTTTCGACGCGCCGCGGGTGTCACGCTGGTGACCGCTCACGTGCTCTGGAGTCACGCTCGCGTCCTTGTCACAAACCACAAACCACCTCGAGGCCGTCTTGAACTACAACGTCGCGGTACCATGGGGAGCTGGATCACGGCTCTCAAATCTTTGATCTCACCCTCGCCTCCTGAGAATAAATCCCTAAAGCGCAAGCGCTGTCCAGCTCCTAAAATCAACTCGTTCCACAACCCAATTCTTCTCGATAGTAATGAAGAAGATGAGATAATTGAAGATTCGGAGGATGAACGCCAGGAGGAATTGGCTCGTCGTAAGTCTCCTATCTTCATTAAGCCAACAGTTTATGACTTGGGCTCCACAACTGGCAGGAGCTGCTGAGAACTCTCGGTCGACCCGACCTCGGCTGGAGGATGCAAGCAGCGGTACGTTTCTCGAATCTATTCCTCGGAAGTCATCACTAAATTATCCTAGACGCGAAGAACGGCCGCCGACAGCTGGACTTTGAAGGGAAAGGTCGGGGGTCTTCGAAGGGACTATTCTCCGAGAGTGATACCGACGACGACGAACTGGATATCCTCCCCAACGATTCGGCGAGGCAGCCAAAGCACCATGGCGACGACCCCCCGGAACTACAGAAGCAGAACTGGGACGCGGGGCGGCAGGGATGCCAAACATCTATCGAAAAACTTCAGCGTGACCTACAGCTTAAAGAGGACGAGATTTGCAAATTGAAGTCCGAGCTGGATCGCAAGAGGAAACGCCTGTCAGAAGGGGAGGAATGGGGACAGCGATTAGAACACCAACTAAACGAACTCACCCAGCGCGAGCAGCACCTCGTCGTGCAGCTGCACGGCCTCGCACGGAAGTGTGAAGGGGCGGAGAGTCAGCTCGAGAAAACCAAGTCGCTACTTCAAGCCCGGACAGAGGAGCTCACTATCGCTCAAGCTTTCATGACGACTGCCGACCAATTCTCCGTCGCAGATCTCTCTCGCCTGGTAGAGGAACTCAACAACGACATTTTCCAAGCCGCCTTGAACCTCTCCGATATGGTTCTCGAGCAGAAAGCGTCTGACGGCGGAAAACCTGGAGAAGCGGTGGAAGTGGAAGACGCCCGCAACACCGTCGCAAATCGCTATGGTGAAGAGCTTACTTCCCGGCTTCTCGCTGACCTCGCCCAAGAGGACCCCGACCCGGTACTTTTCGAGAGCCTAATCCAAAACATCTTTACTACTCGGTGCGCTGGCCTCATCCATTCAATATGTCCGGGGAACGCCGGTCTCGACAAAGCCTTGAGGGGAGTCTGGGAGAAGCTGAGTGTATCATGTTCGTCCATCGGAGTAAGCCCTTCTGTATAATGGCTTATTTTCCTCCTACCCCTTATAGGTGAACCCGCCATAGCTAAAAACTGGCTCGCGATGACCAGCTCCCAAATGAAGACCGAGGAAGTCGAATCCGAAAGCACCTTTGAGATCCTCGTGTGCCTACTGACCGTCGGCGGCTGGCGGGTGGAGGGATCCTCTTCGCACCCCAAGCTCCCCGAGATGGCACTCGAAAAGCTATCCCAGATCCAACAGAAAGCTTTGAGGATCAGGGAGATGTCGATGGAGGGCATCATCTCCGCTGACGTTGAAGTGTTCCGTGCCCCAACGAAGAGGGGTTATAACCCGGCGTACATGCAAGATGCGTACGATTCGCAGGATATCCCCCCAGACGATATCGTCGTATGTCAAACGGGACTTGGGCTTCGGTATGTCAAGAGGGTGTCTACGTCGTCCAGCTCCACACAGACCCAACGGAAAGCCGAGATCATTCTGAAGGCGAAGGTCCTCCTGGCGTCTACCTTGACTCCCCAGGCTCCTCAGTAATTTATCGGACAGTTTATCTCACCCTTCGGTTGGTCGCTGATATCAGATCCCCATGGACCATTACCATCTTTCTTGTAGCGATATGTTCCCCTAATGGATTCCTTTCTTGGACTGGGATGCCTCCCATCTACCTCAAGGTGCGATTTCAAACTGACGACCTCACAGTGGCGCTGACAGTGTGGCGGGTCGCGGAAATTAAGCGCCCGTTGATCTCACAGCGTCCTCATGTCGTTCAGGTGACGCCTCGTGGTCGCCGGACAGGGGTATCGCGTACCATCATGCTTCTTCATCTACCTTCTCAACTCTAACCTCGACCATGGATTTACCAGAACGAAAGAAGTACGCGGGGTATACTCGTAGGCTTTTGTTGGCTTTCGACATCGGGACGACGTTCAGTGGCATTTCGTACAGGTGTGTGGCCTTTAACTGCAAATCGATGGGGAACTGATTCGACGATATGTACAGTATCCTTGACCCTGGTTGCGTCCCTGAGATTCGGCCAGTGACACGGTGAGCTTTACGATGTCCTCCCAACGCGATCTGCATGACTAACTGGCACCCTTCTTCTGCCAAGGTTCCCGTGTCAGCAGCACGTCGGAGGAGATTCGAAGATACCAACCGTCGCCTACTACGATTCTAACGGCGATGTCTGTGCGATAGGTGCAGAGACACTGAAGGAAGGAATGGAAGAGGATGCGGAGGAGAATGGGTGGACCAAGGCATGCTGGTGAGTTTGTGTGCTAGTTAAATCGACCGTGCACCCACATAGCGCCTCCACTCTTAGGTTCAAGCTGCACCTGCGCCCGAAACCGAGACCAGCATCGATGTTCTCGATATTCAGGCGCTTGAGTCTAGCCCCTGACCCTGACGAATCGGACTCTGTCCCACCTCTGCCACCCGGCAAGGCGGTCGTGCAAGTGTTCGCTGACTACATGGTGTACCTATTTGAGTGTGCGAAGGAGTACATCACGGAGACACATGGGGCGAGGGTGTGGGCATCCCTCGCAGACGATATTATGTATGTATTGACGCACCCTAACGGCTGGGGAGGGCCACAGCAAGCACAGATGCGGCTTGCCGCAATCACGGCCGGGCTCATATCGGACACGGAGGAAGGTCGTGCTCGCGTCACATTCGTCACAGAAGGGGAGGCGAGCCTGCATTTCTGCCTTTCGAATGGGCTGGAGATCGAGGGCGACGAGGTAATGTTATCATCGAGAGCATCAGGTTGGCTCTGCTTATTGATTTGGCCCCATAATTTGTCGTATAGGGAGACGGTGTCTTGATCGTTGATGCTGGCGGGGGTACCATTGACCTCACAGCCTATCGCAAATTGCCCGACCATTCGTTTGAAGAGATCGCCATTCCGAAATGTACGTTGATCTTGCATGCCTTCGTGTCTCATTGCTCACTCCTGCTTCTACTCTGACAGGCCACTTCCAGGGCGCTGCGTACGTTACCATACGAGCGGAGCAGTTCTTCCATAGTATATCACTCTGTCCACCATCTCATCCAAATATGACTCTAACACGATTCCTTTAGAACTTCTCTCTGGGACTCGCTTCGCTCAAGACATCGACACCCTTACAACGCGGTTCGACAGAAATACCAAGCACGTATTCCGAAAAGGCGACGAGCCTCATCATATCCAATTCGCCTCTCACCGTGAACGAGACGCGGCCCTCAACATTCGCGGTGGTCGGCTCACGCTGGCGGGGTAAGTACCTCTTTCAAGGCTGCGCCAGGCATCCTGCCCTCATATCTACTACAGGTCAGACGTAGCTACCTTTTTTGAGCCGTCGATCTCGTGTATCGTTCAAGCAGTCAAGGACCAGATCTCGGCGGCGCACGCCCCAATCAAGGTAAGCGAGGTGGGACTTGAAAGTAGGATATTCGTACTAAGGGCCGTGGTGCTGCCAGACGGTTTTCCTAGTCGGCGGATTCTCCGCTAGTCATTGGCTTTGTGAGAACGTGCGCAAGGGTATTGAGCCCCTCGGAGTTGCGGTCTCGCGACCTGACACACATGTGTGCGTATGGGTCCCGTTATCAAGCCTGCCCGCCTTGCTCAAAGAACCACCACCTTTTAGCAACAAGGCGGTCTCGAATGGCGCTGTATCGTTCTACCTAGACGGCGTTGTCAGCTCTAGGGTCTCTAGACTAACGTATGGGGTCAGGTGCCACACGACGTACGACTCCACAGACCCGGCCCACCGCAAAAGGGGTCATCTCATCAAAGTCCATGTAGTATCAGGGAGCCCTACCCTATATGGCCTCTTTTCGACCATATTACCAAAGGTAACCATTCAGACAAGCACTCCGCCCACCGTTATCCCATGCTTATGATACTATTTTCAATACAGAACACCAGAGTGAAGGAAACAACCGAATTCCGTAGCTCCTTCTCTACATCGGAATCCGACCGCTCTTCGTTGGACCAGCCCACCGCGATTATTTACTGTTATACCGGACAATCTAACGATCCGCAATGGGTGGATGAGGAACCAGGTGTGTCATCGTATCTGCCAGGGTGATCATAGGGTTGTTCGCTAAGTCTACATCTCCGACCAGATATGTTTCTCAGAGCGTGCACCGTAAAGGCCGACACATCTTCTGTGAAGGCATCTGTAAAGAAATCAACAACCGGAGCGCCATACCATAGCATCGAATTCGACATCGTTCTAATTTTTGGCTTAACGGAGCTCAAAGCCCAGATTGCTTATTTGGAGAACGTACGCCGACTTTCCCATTCCTCGTCTTCTCTTTCTTACCCGCGTAACCTCTAGGGCGTCGAAAAGCGGTAAGAGTTGGTTTGCCATGAGATGTTCATGTTAGCCTCGATCGCTAAGTGTGTCTGTATAGTGGGCCGGCGACAGTCGTCTACGAGGACTAAAGTTTCTGGAGAGATGGAGGTCTTGTCGACCCCTTTTCCGAGCTCAGAACCTATCCGCTCTCCCTGTAGCTCAATGGCTTCCTACCAATGTGGATATGTTGCGCCCTTTTGTGTACAGCTGTTATTTTACTGGTTTTTGCCACGGAGGCCAGTCCTCCTAGCACTAAATAACGGAACTTGAAGGACCTTATCCATCGATCAGCAGGGCACGAGGCATCCATAAGGCCTGACCTCGACAATTCAATCCAAATTCCGGATCCTTGCTTCTTCCTTCGACTATCAGACACCACAACAGCGTCCACTTGTGGGATTCCTTGACGAGCCTCCGATAGTCTTCATCATTGTCAGATGCCCATTGACTGGCCTTGGACGACTTTCTCCGGTTCTCAAAAGGACAGGAGCAGAGCGCCGGGGTCGACGGAAGAAGCGAAAGGCCAAGAGGCGAGCGCCCCGCCTATCCAGCGGGAAGGGTTCCGCCGCGATGGAAAAGCTCCAAGGGATGACCACAGGTCGCCGAGAGAGCATCACAGTATGTAATAGTTAGAAGTGTGCCCCCCTGAATACATTTCTCTGACTACGAATGCGCAGATGGTAAGGACCGTAACGTGCGCGCCCCCAATCAACAGAAACGAGGTGAGCGAGATGTTCAGCCCCGCCGATTCCTTTTCATCGACACTAGCATAGGCACGGAGTTGTATGATCAGACAAGGTCAGACACCCGGAGATCTGGGTCAGAGGATCAGCAAATGGGCCTGCCGTCGAGCCGGCCAAGCTTCACCGCCTCGCCCCCTGCGGTCCAGGAGAACCCCGGGCAAGAGGACGACGCCTTGAGGACATGGCAGTCCCAAAAGGTGGAAATGGAAGGTATTATAAAGCAAAGGTCCCAAGAAGTCTACCAGCTCGAACTCGAACTGCAGAGCGCGACGAGGAGGATCGCTGAATGGGAGGAAAGCTTCAGCATACTCCGGGAGCAGCTAAATTCCGCGAATATCCAAGCGGAAGAGAGGATGGCGGAAGTCTCTCGGGAGTTGCGACGAGTGGAGAAGGAGAATCAGGAGTTGCGACGGGTGGAAAAGGAGAACCAGGAGCTACGGCTGGTTGAGAAGGAAAACGAAAGGTTGCATGATGAAGGGGTCAAGGTCCAGCGCCAGCTCGAACAGTTGACGATACAATCGGAACGCATGGAAGAAAACTTTCAGAAGTCACAGAAATTGTTAAAGTCTCGCACGGAAGAGCTCAGACTGGCCCAAACGTTCTTGACGACTGCCGATGAGCATTCAATAGCGGATATCTGCCACATGGTGGACCAGCTCAATGAAGAGATCTACCAGTGCACCATGATGATGTCGGACGCTCTCATTGAGCAGAGGGGAATGGTGACTCAGAAGGACGAAGACGATGAAGCCAACATGTTGGATGTCTGTCAGAGAGTGGAACAGCGATGGGGTTCCGCGCTTGTCTCACGCCTCCAAGCGGGCGTGAGGGAAGATGAAACCACGCTCTTTGAGTCCCTGCTTCAGCACGTGTTGGTGTGTCGGTGCTACGAAATTGTGAAATCGTTCTCCCTTGAGAGTCGGGAGTTCGACAATCGATTTTTAGCTCTGTGGGACAGCGTTACAATAGCCTGTGAGTATCCAGGGTGGCCTCTGACTGCGATACTTGGTTGACTGACAACAAGCAAAGACGAGACACCGATTGCGAAGAGATGGCTGGCGATAACGCATTCACAACTCAAATCGCCCGTCGTAGACCACTCGAACATCATGCAGGGCCTGTACTTTTTAATGGCTATCGGAGGGTGGAATCTTGAAGCAGAGGGATCCCGAGCGCTGCCCACAAAGGTGATGGAGAAGGTAGGGGAGCTGAGTGAGAGGGCGTCGAAGATAAAGGAGGCCATCACAGAGGGTATTCTATCGGCCGACGTCGATGTCTTTTACTACGAGGATGGCGCGCGTTTCGATCCCTCCGAAATGCAGGACCCTTGGGATCTTGACGCCCCTTCAGGCCGGGCTGGGTCAAGCGCCGAGGTAATAATCTGCTCTACTGGGCTAGGTGTACGTTGCACTGCAAGAGAAAGACGGTCGTCCGCAAAGGAGCGGGCCAGTCAGAGGAAGTGGGAAGTTGTTCTAAAACCTAAGGTCCTTCTTCCATCCGCTTTGGAAACGGTAGACTAGCGGACTAGGTAGTAAGAGACTAGCAAACCGAACTCGGGCCCTGAATATTTATTTTTGAGGTTACCTCGCTTCGAAAATCCGGGACGCCTGAGTCTGATTGGCCTTCGAGTTCTTGAGCGCTAAACTTGTGGCGGTGCCTGCGAATTTTACCGACGCGCCCCTGAAGCGCCTGGTGGCAACCAACGCATCTTCAACACTAGCTCCCACCTCTGCGGATCCCTTTGCACCAGCCTTACCGCCATCGACCGCATTTTCAGACAAGAACCCTGGAGGATGACCGAGATGGAGGCGTTCGTACGGTTTGTGCGTTTCCTTCTCTGATTTGGCGCGAATGAACTCAACTGGACCATGCAGGTCGTCCGAAGACCACCGACGTTCAGATAGTTCACGTCCACGGTCCCCTAGAAGACAGGGATACGACGACGGCAGGGGGGCCAGGGAAATGTTCTCTAATCCTCGGAATTCGTCGAATCCTTGGAGTAATATTGGGGATAAACGACGTGCAGATTCCAACCACAACTCCGGGCGCGACCACCGCAACTCAGGGGAGCACAAAAACTTTTGGAGGGAACATGGCCAGAAGCACTCTGGGTCTAAAACGTACTCGCGCACAGATAAGAGCCGGAAACGACGAGATTCCGGTCAATATCGCGATAGGAACTACCACGGGCCTCAAGGTATGACCACTGTTGCGGCGCTTTCCCCGCCGGATTGCTGAGAATTCTGAAAGGCAGGGTCAAGGATGAGCGAGATGATTTCTCTGTTTTCCCAAACCCTGACTCGCCTCGGGATAATGGACCAAGACGGTCGTACGATCGTTATACCCCGTCCAGAGTTCGCTCTCCTCCCCCGGTCCAGCGCAAGGAGTCAACGGTAAAGGAAGAGCCCGGTTGTCCCCCCGGTTTACTCACCCAACACGCCGCCGACCCTCCAGAGTCCAGGGAAGTCAGAAACGAGAACCAGGCAAAGCGAAAAACCGGCGAGCGAATTCGGGAAGGCGAGGACACCAGGATGGCGGACGAGCCGGTGTTGAACGAGCGAGTAGGAGGTTCTCACCAGGTGAAGGAATTGGAGGCGAAATGGGGAAGCGAAAAGGAAAGGCTGGAGAGTGGATTGAAGGCGCTGGCGGCCGCGCTCACCGAGAAGTCGTCCAAAATCGACGCCTTAGAGAAGGAGAGGGATGAGGGCGTAGCAAGGACTGGTGACGCAGAGCGGGTATGGGACCGCCAGAGAGAGGAGTTAGAGGGGAAGATAGCTGATCTCGCAGCGACGCTCGCTCAGAAGGAATCCGCACTCGAGGCGTGGGAGAAGAAAACCGCCGAGGTGAAGGAGAATGACGAAGAGCGGGAATGGAGAGGTCGGAAGATAGAGATGGAGGGTAGGATTCGAGCTCTAGAATCCACACTCTCTCAGAAAATAGCCTCCATTGAGGTGCTGGAGAGGACCAACGACGACATCTCGAAACGCGCATCTGAATGGGAGAGACGCTCCCGAGACGGGAAGGAGGTCAACCAAAAGCTGCAAGACACCCTAGAACTCCAGTGTTCAGAGATCAAATCTCTACGACAGAAGTCAGGGTCGCTGCAAAAAGCGCTTGGTCAGACGAAGAGTCTTCTAGACGTCAGGACGGAGGAGAACAAGGTCGCCCAGGCCTTTATGACGACGGCAGATCAATATTCACTCACCGACTTGATGCGCATGGTTGAACACCTCAACGACGAGGTTTTCCAATGCGCGGTGGACATGTCGGATGCAGTCTTGGACCAGCAATCGTCTCAACTAGCCTTCACTCCTGAGCAAGACGCAGCCTGGAAGCCTACCTTCGATAAAGCTTGTGAGGCAATCGTGGAGATGTGGTCCGCGGATATAGTTTCTCAACTTCGTACTGAGGTTGCGAAGGGAGACACCATTCTTTTTGAGTGCCTCGTCCAGAACGTTTTGGTGGCCCACTGCGAAGATATTGTCGGGACCTTCTCCCCCGAGCGCCCAGAACTCGACCGTTACATGAAGGGACTCTGGAAGGAGGTTATGGACTCACGTAGGCCTCTCAAGCACCCTCCCCAATGTCGATAGACTCATCATCATCGTAGAGCCTACCCCAATCGCCAAAAACTGGCTGTCAATCACGAACTCGGCGCTCAAGAAGCAGTCGCACGACAGCGAGCACACCACGAAATGTTTAGGCAACATGCTCACCGCTGTTGGTTGGCGACGGCTTTCGGAATTGCCTTCGGATTTGGAGGAGGCGGTTGGAGGGAAACTTGCCGACATTGTTGAGAAAGCGACCAAAATCAAGGCAGCAGTGCGGGAGGGCATCCTGTCGTCGCACGTAGAAGTCTTTTCCATGGCTCCAAATCGATCCTTCAATCCCGGTACCATGCAGGACGCCTATGCTGTGCCTGGTAAGGGCACAGGGGAAGGCTCCGACGGCGGACCAATCGTATGCACGACAGGCTTAGGTGTGTGCTGCCGGGCCAGGAAGCCCACGTCGACGGCTGACGCAGAGTGGAAGCTGGAGATGTTTATGAAGCCCAAGGTGCTGCTGCGATCAACGGTGCTGTCATGATCAAGAAGAGATATGTACGTTCGTGGTATAAGTAGAATAATATCTAGTGTAATTGAAAGGTGGCTCTGGACTGGCGGAGGTTACAACACCCGAATAGAGTCCCGACTATAGTAGTACGAGAGATTAGGGGAAGAGATATATGCTAAGAACAAAAGGGTTGGCACGTCCGGCTAAACGGCGCAGGCACGGCACGGATGAGGCTGCATTCCAGTTCATGGGTGGATCCACCTCAAGCTTCGAAGAGAACGGAAGCAGGACCACTGTCACCAAGTCAATAGCTGGTATACGGTAAGTCAAAGAATACCATACCGTTTTTCGACACCCTAAAACGCAAGAGTGGGTTCAGTGCATGTTTCTACCGGAAGAGGCTCAACTCAAACGAAACCCACATTTTCTTTATAGGCAATCTGCGCCTTAAGTTCAGTCAATCCAAACAGGAGAACAATCTCATAGGACATGGTGTAATAGGTCTCTCCAGCTGGCGAGTTCTTCTTCGTGGGCACGATTGTGGAGGTGTCAGCTTCCACGGTACAAACCTGCTCATACGATCCTTTGGACATCCAGTTTAGTCAAGAAGTCAGGCAGACAGTGAATGAACATACCAGGATCGTCGTCTATCCATAGGTCGTCGTCCTCTTCGACATCCTCACAATATGAGCGGATGCTCACCCTCTTGGACTTCATGCCGTTGGGGTCTTTCGATACAGAGTAGAAGCCTCGGCGGAATTCCTTCGTCGTTTTAACGACCACATCCTGGAGGGTCAGAGCGTGTCAGTGGTAGGCTGCTGAACCGGGAAGGACCGCGCACCTTGGCCAGAATGATTTCGAAATAATCGTACAGCACAGGTTCCCCTGTTTCTGGATGGACCTTAATCTGAGCACCGCGCTTTTTGTGCGCAGGATTCGCGCTGTCGTAAACGACAAAGACAGAAGTTCCATAGGTTGCCCTTGAGATCCTCGAGCTGACCGATCCGTCGATGAAGAAGGATACGGCACCATTCGAAACGGCCTTGTTGCTACACACGTTATTAAAGATCCTTTCCAAGTAAAGGCGTTTGGAATCGTACACATGGGTATCAGGCCGGGACACTGTAGCGCCCAGCGGTTCGATGGCAGCCTTCACCTTCTCATATAGCCACGGACTAGCTGAGAACCCCCCGACGAGGAATACCGTCTTTGAATCCAAGGAGAGGAAGTCACGATATGACCGCTTGTAGGGCTAAATATCCGTACCTTGATGGGATTATGCGCTGTAATCAACTGAGTCTTCACAGCCTCCACAATGGCGGTTATGGAGGGTTCGAAGAACTGCGCGATTTCATGCCTACATCGTCGTTTCAGTTCCAACTAGTAAAAGAAAGGTTTCGCAAAGGATGGTGCGCACCCCTCCATTTTGAGGCGACCGGCGCGAATATTCAGCTTGGGTTCGTTTTCGCGAGCAGATGCGAACTGGATATGTTGGGCTTCGGTGTCTCGTTTGAAAACAAGCTTGGTATTCCGATCAAAGCGTGACGTGAGGGTCTCTATGTCGCCCTTGAAGCGGCTGCTCCCCAGACGCTCTGAATAGTGCAGTTTAGCGATGGGTTGGAGCAAAAACGGAGGTCGGAGACGCTACACACTTCGAAAATGGTCCCTCGCTCGCATCGTAACGTAGGCGCTGCCGTGGAAGTAACCTAGAGAACGAGGGATGCGCCGTTATTCTCGCAGAAATATGGGTGCGGAGTTACTTGGATCGATGACCTACACTTGGGAACAGCGATCTCGGTGAAGGAATAATCTGGCAATTTACGATAGGCGGTCAAATCAATGGTGCCTCCACCCGCGTCGACGATTAAGATTCCCGTTGGCTCCTATACGTGGGCATGAGGGTAGCGTTCGCCGTCGAGTTTGAAAACACGCACCTCGTCATCTTCATGGACGGTCAACCCATTTGATAAGCAAAAATGGAGACTGGCCTCGCCTTCTGTGACGAAGTTTACACGCGATGCCCCCTCGGCTGTGTCTGGGATCAAGCCCGCAAGGACGGCGGACTTGCGCATCTGCCCTTGCTGGACGCCTCCCCAGCCGTTCGGATGCGTCAAAACATACACGATGTCCGTTTGTAGAGAAACCCACAGCTTCTCGCCGTGTGTGTCGCTGATGTAGTCCTTTGCACATTTACGGAGGTACTCCATGAAGTCGGCAAACACCTGAACCACTGTCTTATTCGGCGGCAAGGGAGGGATAGGCTCTTCCTTGATCTTCTTGCCCGACGGGGGAACCTTGGGTCGGAGATGCAGCTTGAACCTGTATTTTAAGCCGATGATTCAACTCACAGCCCCGCCCTCGCGTTTTTCAAAGCTACTACTCACCAGCGGGATCTCGTCCACCCCTTCTCCTCGGCATCTGCCTCGATACCCTCTGCCAAGGTCTCCGCACCCACTGCAGCCGGCTCTCCCGCAGAGTCGTAATATATGACGGTTGGGATCTTTGAGTCCCCTCCAACCTGCTCTTGGGAAGGGTACCTGGATTTCGAAGAAAGAAGGAAATTTAGACACGAACAACCCTCCCATACACCACTGAATCGTACCGGGTGACTGGGAGGATTTCCGGAACCTTGCCAGGGTCGAGAATGCTACATTCAGTATAAGTCAGCTCCGGAGTAAAGCCTCAAGTTGAATTTATACCTGTAGGATATCCCACTGAATGTCGTCCCGACGTCAAAGGCAAGCAAGAGCCTGCGCGTCTGGCCTTCGTACTTTTTCTGAGCTGGAAGGCCCATGATGAAGATCGCGAACGAGGGCTATTTCTCAAAATATTTAAGCCTCTTCTGCTTTTATTCTAGCAGGTTCAGCAGATGGCCAGATACGAAGGGTCAGAGCAGAGGGGGAGTGAGACCGCAACGTTTGGGACAAGGGACGCTGTCATTAAGGTTAGGTTTTTCGAACGCGCCAGTCACATGCGTGACAGTCATGTGCGGTCAGGTCACAGTCGCGTCGGTGTCACAAGTTGACCAGCGCTTCGGCTTGGACCAGGACTTCCACGATAGAATCTGGATCTACCATTTTTACCTCCATGTCCTTCGAGCATATTGGGAAATTCCTTTCTCCCATTTCCCGCTTCTTTGGCTCTCAACCCGGCCCTGTGGAGTCCCCAGAGGTCTCTGATGCCTCTCTGAAGCGCAAACGGTCAGAGGAGTGTCAACCTAGAACCAACTCTGCCGACAATCCAATTTGCATAGAGGATGAAGCAGACGCGGAGGAAGATGAAATTATCGCGGACTCAGAAGAAGAGCGGGACGAAATGCGGCTGCGTGGTGCATGTAAGCTTGTAGCACTCCCATTGGTTTCTTGTGTTAATTTCCGCGTGAAGATGGCGTCTATACCAGTTCACATTCACGGAACACGAGACAAAGGACCGGGAGCCTGAGTCACAGCGGTGAGCTCAGCGAATCTTGTTAGGGTTGCAATTCTTACGGCTACAGACGACCGGCAAAATGCTCGGGGGATCCGACCAAGCTTCCCCCCTGCTTCGCTTCAGTTCCAGCCAAACACGTTTAGCGTAGAGAAACCGCCATCTGGAGGTCAGGGAAGCAACTCCAAAGGACTAGGAATGGGTACTTGGGACGACCAGAGAAGGGAACTCGAAGGCACCATTGGGTCTCTCAAGGACGAAATCTGTTCTCTGCGGAAAGATCTCAGTACGAAACACCAGATAAAACTCAACCTACAGGACCGATGTGGCCGGCTTGAGCGAGACCTCGTGCAGGCGAATGACCTGCGGGAGCAAGCACACGGCAAGATTGGACAGCTTGAGCGGCAATGCGCGGACACGGAAACCCGTCTCGAAAAGGCGAAGAACCTGCTGCATGCCCGGACGGAGGAGCTCACGATAGCTCAAGCGTTCATGACGACTGCCGACAAGTTCTCAGTAGCAGACGTCACCCGGTTGGTTGAACAGCTCAACGACGACATCTACCAAATCTCCGCCGTACTCTCAGACCTGCTTCAGGACAAAAGACCGGGCCAGCCCTCAGATAGTCCAGATCTGGCGGAGGCTCGCAAGAAGGTCGTGGAACGCTACGGCGAAGACATCGTTGCCAAGCTTATCGCTGATATTGCCCAAGACGACACGATACTATTCGAATGCCTGGTTCAAGAGTTCTGTACCGCCCACTGCCAACATTTCATCCAAGCGATATGCCCGATGAACACGGCTGTCAACAAAGCTCTGAGAGCTGTTTGGGAACAGCTTGTCCTGTCGCGTACGTGCTTCATTTATGTTGCGGTCGGTACAGGGCTGATTCTCAGTCCAGAGGAAACGTCCATCGCCAAGAACTGGCTTGCTATGACGTCTTCTCAAATGAAAGTCGAGACTGTCGACGCCGCGCGCCTTGTTCATATGCTCTCTCACTTGATGACGCTTTGCGGCTGGCGATCAGAAAGCCCCTCCAGCTCTGCACTTCCCGAACCAGTCCTCGAAAGACTCGCCGACGTGTTGAGGAAGGCGCTTACCATCCGGGAAATGGTGAACGAGGGCATCTTGTCAATTGAGATTGATATATTCCGTTGCGGGAAAAGGTGGCCCTATGACACGCGGATAATGCAGGATGCCTATGCAATTGGCAAGTCACCGCCTGCGGGTTCTCCGCCTGATATCGCCATCTGCACCACTGGACTCGGCGTCCAGTGTATCAAGAGAGTCCTATCCGGCTCCAACCCCGCCAAAAAGGTGAAGACAGCAGACGTCACTCTCAAGTGCAAGGTGTTACTTGCTTCCACCTTGACGACACCCCCTCCACCTGACGCACCGTAGGGCTGTTCTGTGTATATCATATAGATACTCTACGTCGATACGCTCTTCCTTCCGTGTCGGATCCAGGTCATTTTCTTTCGGCTCAGGGCCACTTCTCTTCGCATTTTCGCCTGGCCGTCGTTGACTGGAAGTGTTCGCAAAACAAATAAACAATTCCGTGTCCGTGGGCTCAATCAAGGCACACTGCACAGGTAACTGTGGAGTCTGGACTCTGTGCAGGCCCGGCCCCCATCCGACATCGTTGTCCGACTCTTGTCGTGGCGAGCAGGGCAAAACATGGACACATTGGGAATTGAACCCAACACCTCTCGCATGCTAAGCGAGCGTGATAACCAACTACACCATGTGCCCTGGTTCCTGGCCTTCCTAAGCGGCCGACGGAACCCCCGAGCCCCCCAGAAGAACGGTTCCTGCGCCCTGAGGCTGTATCCCGGGAGGGAACCTGGTTGTCACTTTGTCTGGCGCCATCTGCGACGATCTACCCCTGCCGGGCCGATGCCGGCCTGATAGGCGCCCGGCGCTTCCAAATTATTGCCCGATCAGGGATACGCAGGGCACATGGTGTAGTTGGTTATCACGCTCGCTTAGCATGCGAGAGGTGTTGGGTTCAATTCCCAATGTGTCCATGTTTTGCCCCAGTTGCCGAAGACTAGGCTCCCCAATGCCCATAATCATATGTTGGGTTTTAACTTTTGGGACCTCAAGGCTCGGACATCCGACAGTCGGGCCATGTCCTGACTTTATACCCTTGTACGATGAAGTTTGCCCTTGATGTAAGACCTCGACCGTATCGGATAGGTTATCGAGGCCACCCCGGGGCCTTGAGTCACAATTATTACTCAGGGGAGTGAATAGATAGACATTATATGATACTGCACATCACTGGAGTGGTAAGATACACGAAGGAGAAGTAGACCAAAAAATAAATCGTCAAGGCTTTCAGGGTTTGCTCCCCTTCTCCAAGTTCAGACTGGAGGCTGGAGCTCCGCGTCCAGCGATGACAGTAGGAGAACCTTGGACTTCAACACAACTTCCCGAACCGCCTGGTTCTTACCGCACACGACCCCAAGACTGGTGGAGCAAATGACCAGTTGGCCAGGCTCGTCGTGGCTATCATAAGGGTTCTGCATCCGCATGCCGTCAAAGGATGCACCACCGGCGACGAAAAATGGCTCGACGGTGACTGAGAGCACGTCCTCGAAGACCATCTCCTTGATCCTCTGAGCTTGCTTGGTGAGGTCAATCACCTTCGTTCGCAGGGTCGCGGAGATCTTGGCCGCGTCTTGATCATTACGGCGCAAGCCGACCGCATCGAGGAGCGTCAAGAGGTCCTCCATAAGCGGAGAGTTGTCCAGGCGTCGCTTTTTGAGTTGTTGGTGGGCCATAGCTAGCCAACTTCTGGCAATCGCGGCATCATCTGTAGCGGGAGAAATCAATATAGTGCGTTTGAAGATATGGCGGCGGACGTACATTTGTCAGAAACCCCAGTCCAAACCTCTTCGAAGAACTTGTTCACCTCGGAGTTGCCATGCCACGAATGGTTGATGACATCCTCGCACGCCTGGACCAGAATATTCTGGACGAGGCACTCGAAGAGAAGTGTTTCCCCACTCACGACGTCCGCGTGCAGGCGCTGCAGGAGATCCTCTCCGAAATACCCTGAGAGCTTCCCTCTGGCCTCCTCCAACCTCCTCCCCAGTCCGACGTCATCAACCTCCACTGAAAGCTCTCCAGCAGTTCCTGCATCGATGACATCGTCCGCGATGGTTATGGCGCATTGATAGATATCCTCGTTCAACTCGTCCACTTCGCGAGCGATGTCATTGACGGACAAGCTATCGCCCGTCGACATGAAACGTTGGGCGATCTTCAACTCTTCTGTCCGAAACGCCAGCAATTTCTTGACCTCCTCGAACTTCTGTTCCAACTCCTTGATACGCTTCTCCCGCTCCCCGACCGCTTTCACTACTGCGGCCCCCTCCTTCCGTTCCTTCTCCATATCGGCGCGGATGGCTTGGATGTATTCCTCAGCTTGATTCTGTACCCCCGCAACGTGTTCCGCCGCCGTCGCAGCACTTCTCTCCAACTGCTCTCTCAAGACTTCCCGCGTTTCGATCGCATCCTTGCACTTGGCATTGAGCTCCTGGAGTGTGACGTCTCGTTCCTGTATATCGGCGAGATGATCTTCAAGCGTCCGGCTCATGTCTTCCTTCTGTTCCTCCAAGGCACGGCGTGCATCGTCGAGGTCGGCTGCGAGTCTAACCTTTTCGCGGGTTAAGTTCTCAACGATGACCTTGTGAAGCACCCCTATCGCATGGAGCGTCAGCCACGGATCCATTGGTTATACTGCACGCGCTCGTACCTCTGGCGTCCACCCGCGGCACGTCCAGCGCGCCGGTGGCATTGCCACTCCTCCCCTTCACAAGCTCGAACCCATCAACGATATCTTGGTCCACCTCCATACGGTCGTCATGAACGGTCGCCGCCGTCGTAATCGTCGTCGAGCTTGAGACCGTCCCATTCGTGGCGAAGGACATCCGGCTCCGCGTCTCGTAGGGCTTCAAAGGCGTTGGGGGCCTGTCTTGCTTGGACTTTTTGGACCGAGTGAACTTGTTCCTTAAAGAACGCATGAGGTCGCCAGTGACTGCCGCCATCGGGACCTGAGTGGCGAGGGCTGACAGGGCAGGAGGGGGGTTAATGATGGTCGACGGAGGCATGGGTGTGCTTTATATAGCGTCAAGGCGCATGGGCCACGGGGGAGGTGGACACCTTGGAGGACGAAGGCCCATTGTAAAGGTGGCATGGGGGGCCCCTCAACGAAGGTCAGTGGGGGCACCGAGACCGCGCCACATATGACTCAGTGAGCCACTCGCCGTGGGCAAAGGAGTGTTCCAAGGAACCGCGCTGGATGAAGCAAAGAATTCAATTCAACTTCGATTACACGACGTAAGGTATGAAAGTGGCAGGAAGTGGCAGAACAACGGAATGCGATTATCGATAGCCTCACTATTATCGTAGCCGACGAAGCGTTCAAGATCTCCACGGGTTCTGGCCCTCCTCTTCGCGCGGATTTTCGTAAACGACACCATCATACAAGACCGTGGCAGGGCCCCTTGGTCACTCAGAAGTCAGCCTCAGCAACATTGTGGTCAAAAAGGAGGACTCACCTCTTCTCAACGCCGTTCTCAAGATAGGCGATCTGAGCCTTCAGCTCGGTCAACCCAAAGAGCAGTACCACTCCGAAGGAGATCGTATAGTAGGTTGCGCCGGTGCACGAGAGACTGGCCACCTTGTGTACGGCCGATGCGTCGGCCTGGATGGAGCAGACCGTCGGAAACATGTCTGAAGAAAAAACGAGTTAGCACGCTCACGAAACATTGACCGGGGTGAACCTCGTACCTGGCTCGTCCGATACCCACCCAGGGTTCTGCTTCTCCCCAGTGTAGTACAGAATGTCAACCTGAATGTGATTGAGGGGGCTCGGAGATTTGCTCGATCGAGAGAAAGAGTGGCGAAATTCTTTGGTTTTCTCAACTCTTGTGTTCTGGGGGAAGATTGGCTATTAGTATAGCAAGAAGAGAGGCGGGGATGAAGACTCACCTTGAGCAAAATGCTGGAAAAGCCACCGAATAGAGAGGGTATATTGGTGGCTGGGTGGATTTTGATACGGTGCGCTCGTTGAATGTGTTCAGGGTTCCAGGAGGCGTAGACCTGGGAGGCCTCAATGCCGTAAGAGGAGCGCGCAACTCGGGATGTCACGGCGTCGTCCAAGTAGAACGAGACCGCCCCGTTAGCGACCGCTTTGTTCCTAGAGAGACATGGGAAGGGTATCAGCAGGGCGAACAATAGTTAGAGACAGAGCGCTTACACATGAGTGTCAGGCCGAGAGACTTCAATCCCGAGCGGTTCCACGCGCTCCTTAACCTTCTCGAACAACCAGTCGCTCGCAGAGAATCCACCGACAAGGAAGGCAGACTGTAATATGGGTGAGACCAGGAGGTCGGAAGGGAGGTGGGTTAACGGACCTTCACAGGGAAGTGAGCCGTCGACTTCTGGACCTTGATAGCGTCGACGATGCAATCTATGGAAGGCTGGAAGAACTCGGCGACGGTA
The DNA here is from genome assembly GCA_951394405.1 of Coprinellus micaceus. Taxonomy (NCBI): domain Eukaryota; kingdom Fungi; phylum Basidiomycota; class Agaricomycetes; order Agaricales; family Psathyrellaceae; genus Coprinellus; species Coprinellus micaceus. The sequence continues at coordinate 722,356 of OX596336.1, read as the reverse complement.
TGGCTAGAAAGGGAGATGCCCAAGGTCAATCTCAAGTCAAAGACGCACGAAACAGACATACCCTTCGACGGTGATCCTACCCCCACGAATGTTGAGTTCAGGGTCGCGCTCTCGGAAAGAGGCGAATTGAATATGGTGAGGTTCGTCGTCGCGGCGGAACACGTGCTTGGTGGTTCTGTCGAAGCGGGAGACGATGGTAGGGATGTCCGGTTCGAAACGGGTCCCATCGAGTTTACCTGATGAAGTTCTTTCAGAATATTGATTCACGAGGGGAAGGAAGATGGTTACCGTGAAAGAACTTCGCAGCCTCCATCGAGACAATGGCCGCGCCCATAATGTAGCCTTGAGAGCCAAGATCAGTTACTTTCTTCAAAGCCTTGAAGAGGACGTACATCTGGCAATGGCGATCTCTTCGAAAGTCTTCGCGGAAGTGGGATGGTAAGAAGTTACATCAATGGTCCCTCCCCCGGCGTCGACAATCACGACACCCGAACCCTCGGAGGCCTCCAGACCATTGGCAAGGCAAAAGTGGAGACTAGCCTCCCCTTCAGTGACGAAGGAGATACGGTTGCGGCCCTGAGGAGTATTGGGGACGAGGGCCGCGAGAACAGCCGCATCGCGCATCTTGGCTTGCTGAGGCCCTCCCCAGCCATTGGGATGCGTGAAGACGAAGATGATATCGCCTTCCACCGACTCCCAAAGCTTCGCTCCATGGGTTTCCGCGATGTACGTCTTCGCGCATCCGAACAGATACTTCATGAAGTCGGCGAAGACCCCGACGACGGTCATGCCGGGAGGAAGGGGTGGAAGCTGGAGATCGCCTTTGAGGTCGGCACTCGTTTCGGGACGTAGCCAAAGCTTATACCTGAGCGAGATGGGGAGTGAGGGTGGGACGCGGCGTGAGGAAGGTAGAAATGTACCAGTAAGCCTTGACCCATCCGTTCTCCTCAGCATCTGCTTCGATACCCTCTTTGAGTGTCGCTGCACCGATCACGACTGGGTTGTTGCCGTCGTAGTGCAGAACGGTCGGAATCTTGATGTCCCCGCCAGCTCGCTCCTGCGAAGGGAATCTGTAAATAGAGATCGCCGTTCAGCACACCTTCATGGGCCTACGATGAGCGAAAAGACCGACCGAGTGACTGGGCGAATTTTGGGGACGTTCCCGGGGTCAAGGATACTGCAAAGCCATCCAAGGGCGGGTTCAGTGAGATTCAAAGGTAACCAGAACAAATACTCACGCATAGGATATCCCGCTGAATGTAGTTCCAATGTCGAAGGCGACGATGAGCTTGCGGCTCGTGCCTTCATACGCAGGGCGAGAAAGGACGGCTGGCATTTCGGGAGGTGGGAGGAGGATGTGGCCGTTCCTACCTGACGTTGGGTTTTTATAGGTCAAGCCAGTCATTGCTGTGGCATTCAATGGACCTGGGTTGTTTCAGCCGCTCGTGAAAGAACTTCATAACTTCGTTTGTTTCGAGCCTGGCTGAAAGAGCCCGGTGGTACCGTCCCATTGGAAATGGAGTCAACGCGGCCGTTCGTCCCCTTGACTTTGGCATCTACAATGCGGTGGGAGGTCCTTGGTGCCATTGCAACAAGCTAGCTGCGTTGGAGGGGCGCATGGGTGGTGGTAAAGAACAAAGGGAGGTTTGGCAGGCAACGGTGGTCGATGCCATCACGTTGCCCTCATTTGGCACTCGAACATTATGGGCGCTTGTGGACTCGACCTCGGATACCGTTTTCACCCCCCTCGAGGCTCTATGGGCCTCAGCCAATCCTATATAGGTTGAACCGCCAAAGGATGTAGCTAGCCACATATATGATTCTCTCATTTGAGCGCTCAAGCGCCTACTTGACAACCTTGCGCGAACAGTTCAGGCGGGGCCATTGCCAGTGACAAACGCATCTCTGGGTTTGTTGCAGTGCTACGCTTGGCCCTCCGAGTCCGGGTAAGAGGCACCTGGAGAGAATCGGGACTGTTGACATCTCCGGTCGCTAACCGAACCCCCACTGACCATATCAGCGTCACATTGACAACTGCACCTGCATGAGAGTAACCATAATCCACTTGGGCATTAGATTAAAGGTATCTGGTACGAACAAGAGTCAAGAGGTAAGTTCAAGGTCTTGCCTCGTCGCCTGAGTTAGCTCCAGTCCCAGGGTTGATGAAAGCAGAACCTTCGGCTTGATGATAACGTCGTACCGACGCTCCCCACCAACTGCAGCATTGGACGAAGAGCGTTTGGAACTCCTCACACACCGCATGCCCAACCCCGTCGTACACACGACAGTATCTTGCGGGTCGGAGGCTCCGCTCACCCTCGAGCCCGGCCTCCCCACGTCATATGCATCCTTCACGAGCGCCGCATCGAAGGGAGAAAAGTTGGGATAAGTCGTGAGGTCGATTTCGGTTGATAGGACGCCTTCGATGGCCATTTCCTTGACCTCGATCATCTTAGCCGTGATTTCGCGCAGCCTTTCCACAACCACCTCTGGGGGCTGTAGAGGGAACTTGGTGCTGGGACTCGAGGGACGCCATCCTGAGATAATGGTCAAGCATACTAGGAAATGACGAATGTGATCATCGTTCGGTTTCGCTGTCTTGAGCTGAGAGTTGGTCATGGCAAGCCAGTTTCTAGCGACAGCGGGTTCTTCTGTGTTCGAGGAAGAGTGATAAGGGTGAGTAAGGGTACCACGGCCGTATATCCATGATGAACTTACGCGAGAGCCTTATCCGTTTTCGTAGGATACTAAGGGTCTTGTTCCGCCGTGGTTTGTCGAGCCACATCGATGTGAATATGCAGTGACATCGGTCGACAAGGAGGTTCTGTATTAGGCCTTCGAGGAGGACGGTGTCGGCATGCGAAATGTCTGCTTCGAGGCGCGAGGCTAGATCTGAATTGTATCTAGCGCATATTGCCCTCCTGGCGAGCGCCACCATTGCCGCTACGGGCTCTGAATCGGTTGAGGGTGTTTGGTCAAGAATCAAGTCCGCTAGCACCGCCGAGCATTGGTATATATCGTCGTTGAGTTGCTCGACCTTGGCAGAGACCTCAGCGACAGAAAAGCGATCGACAGTCGTAACGAAAGCCTGGGCGATATCAAGCTCCTCAGTCCGGGTGGTTAACAGGCTACGGGTTTTCTCGAGTTGAGACTCGACATGAGTCCATCTTCTCTGAAGCTCTTCGACGTTGTGTCGGAGGTGGGACGCTTGTTCTCTCGCTCTTGCTGCTTCCCTATCGGAGGCATTGAGTTTCTGCTGTAATAGGCTTTCGTTCCGCCGGCGACTGTCGAGTTCCTCTTCAAGTCCCCAGATTTGATCTTCTTGGTCATCGATACGCCTGTTCAAATCTTGGATAGTCTGTTCCAGTTGTAGCTCGTAGGGTGTCAGAGCCCTCCGGGCGCTGCTTCCCTCTGCCTGGGCTGGAAGGTACGGGCGGTCGTAATCCGAGCTAGTATGGGGTTCTGGCCCCCGTGTTGGTGCGACTGGTAGGATGGAATCGGAATGAGAATTGGGGGGTTGCATATGTATCTGCTCTTTGAACCGCTGATTTGAGCACAAGCATATCTCATATCGTCGTCCTGGACTCACCGACTGTGCCGACTGATCCCCCCTCCTCCACCCGCCGCCTCGTGGTTGGGGGTTCCCCGAACAACTCGTCTGCTTGAAGAGGATCGTTGAGTGATTGACCTGGGATTCACTCGACAGGTATACCTGATGTAGTTATCTCCAGAATACCAGCAGAACTGCCTTCACCATTCCCTGCCGGTGGGGTGCCATTTCGCTGCGATTCTGGTGATCGTTTCCGTTTCGCTGACGAGCTCGAGTCTGGGATATTGACCACTGCATATTGTTCGTGAAGCCCTGGGTGCACGAGATGTGCTAGCACAGAGTCGTTGGATTTCGGTTGTTCCATGATATTGGTCGGAAGAGAGAAGGATACGGTGGACAGGAGCGTCCCCGAGACCATCGAGCGTGACACCAAAGGACCATGTCACAAATCACGCGCTAAGACCAGGTCGTGACGGGACGCGGTTTGTGACGCATTGACCAGCGCGCAATTTCGAACCGTCTCCTCCTCCCCCGACTCCTCTTCTTCTCATGGCCGAGTCCAAGCGCCCCAAATACAAAGGCGACGCTCGTCGTCTGCTTCTTGCTTTCGACATCGGCACCACGTTCAGCGGGATTTCTTACAGGTTCGAGCCTTTCACAGTGCTTCTTTGTATCAACCCGCAATGCCAACGGCTCATTTACAGTATCTTGGACCCAGGAAAGGTTCCGGAAATCAGGCCAGTGACCAGGTATGAAGTTTCCGGTGCTCGTTTTGTGTTGTCTAATCATGCCCTGGCATGTGTGATGCAGGTATCCCGCGCAGGAGCAGGTTGGCGGCGACTCGAAAATCCCGACGGTCATCTATTACGATGCTGAAGGGGAGGTGCGCGCGATTGGAGCAGAGACATTAAAGGAAGGTATTGAGGGTGATGCTGAAGAGTTTGGATGGAGGAAGGCTCGCTGGTTAGAACGAAAACTCGTTTCTCTCGGTTCCTTCCTTTTGCTAACATCAAGTAGGTTCAAGCTTCATCTCCGACCGAAGACATCCAAGTCGGGTCGAGGGTCGGGTCCCAGGGAAGAAGAGGTTCCGCCATTGCCTCTGGGTAAAACGGTCCTCCAAATCTTCGGAGACTTCATGAAGTACCTTCGCAAATGCGCGCAGAGCTACATCACCGACACCCACCCCCACGGGGAGAAGCTATGGGCGTCGCTCGAAGGCGATATCATGTATGTCTTGACGCACCCCAACGGCTGGGCTGGCCCGCAGCAAAGTCAGATGCGCCAAGCCGCCGTCCTTGGTGGTCTGATTCCCGACACTGAGGAAGGCGCTTCGCAGGTCTCCTTCGTTACTGAAGGGGAAGCTAGCCTTCATTTCTGCCTGTCGAACGGTCTGACCGTTCAAGACGAGGAGGAGGTACGAACAATGTACTTGCCGCATGTGGGTTTCGCTTATTAAGGCCTTGCAGGAACCCACAGGCGTCCTAATCGTTGATGCTGGAGGCGGAACGATCGATTTAACGACCTACCGCAAACTTGACGACGGTTCTTTCACTGAGATAGCCATCCCGCAGTGTACGCCGAGACACCTCTCTAAAATTCAAACCTAAACTGACGCAACTTCTCGCGTAGGTTACCTACAAGGTAGTGCATACGTTACCATGCGAGCGAAGAGCTATTTTGAAGGTTCGTTCTCGCTCCTTGAGCTAGAACCAACGCCTTCTAAGAATCCGTCCTTACAGACCTTTTGGACGGATCCCGTTACTCTGCGGATGTTGAAACTCTCGTCACACGCTTCGATAGGAACACGAAGCATGTTTTCAAGCGGGAGGATGAGCCGCACCACATCCAGTTCGCGTCCGCTCGCGAACGAGATTCGACGTTGGGAATACGTGGGGGCCGCCTAACGTTGGCTGGGTAAGCGGAGATGGCCTACTAATTTGACCTTCCAGCGCTCATTCCTAGTTTAGAGACAAAGTCGCCGGGTTCTTCGAGCCTTCCGTCAAGTGCATTATCGACGCCGTCAAAGAACAGAAAACGAACTCAAGGTATGCCATCAAGGTACGTCCCCAAGACCTACCATTTACCTCCCCGTGACGCTGACATCCGATGCTTTGAAAGGCGGTGTTCCTAGTGGGAGGCTTCTCGGCGAGCCACTGGCTCTACGAGAATGTGAAAGAGGGAATCGAGTCGCTTGGAATCGAAGTTTCTAGGCCTGATACGCATGTGTACGTTTGTTTCCTTCACAGTTGTCCATGGTCTACCAAGGCTCACTCACCGAGGGTCGCGCAGGAATAAGGCGGTCTCGAATGGTGCAGTCTCATACTACGTCGATGGAGCCGTCAGCACACGGATGTCCCGATCTACGTATGGCACTAGCGTTGTGCGCGAATACAGTTCCTCAGACCCTGAGCTCGTCAAACGAGCTAAACACATTCAAGTCGATCCTGTGGATGGCAAGGTATACATCGATCGATTCTTCGGTCCCATCCTACCAGTGGTAGTTATCGAGGTTTCTGTTCCGCGTACAGAACCATCGCTTATACTCGCGTGCACAGGGTACAATGGTCGAAACGACGAAGGAATTCAGGCGCAGCTACGTTTTGTCTGTGAAGGTTCCTGCAACGTTGACTCGGAGAAAGTTCCAGATCATCTCCTACACGGGAAAGCAGGAAAAGTCGTTCTTTATGCCCGACGAACTTGGTGGGTTCAAGTTCCCCCTCAACTCCTTGGGCCCTTCCCAACATTGACCTTGTTAGAAAAATATTCCACCCTATGCACAATCGAGGCCGACATATCCAAAGTGCGGCCAGTAAAGCATACCAATGCCAGTGGGGAGACCTACTACGACATCCACTTCGATATTGTCTTGCACTTTGGCTTAACTGAACTGAAGGCACAGGCCGCATACGTGGAGGATGTACGTGACCCTTCCTTGTCTTGTTCAGGCCAATTCGCTGATCGTACCTCTCTCTCTCGCTCCCTCTCTCCGCTCTCCAGGGAGTTGCAAAGCGGTAGGTCGGCCCAGGCGCTTCTCCTTCAGCATCATCCTCTGACCATCCCATCTTGTTTACAGCGGTCCCATGACAATCGTATACGAGTGAGAGCTTCGACACAGTTCCGTCGAAGAACACCCCCGTAGCAACTCGGCTGGCCCGTCATACCATCCTTCGTGATTATTTACCGTTTGCTCATAAACTACTTCGCTATAATATCCCTCTAATGTACCGTAAATTGACACTTCCGACGCGTCCTTCTTTTGACTCCTACCTCGGCTCGTGACAATTCGTCACAGCACACGGACGCTGTCACAATCGTGACAAGCGCGTCGGCGGGCTAATTTCAGTTCTTGAACTTGACCGCTGAACGCAAAACCAGATGCGCTCCAGCGTCTAACTGCGCATGCCCACCCCCTCTCAAATCCGGCACAATGCCCCGCTCCCGTGCCCCAACTCGTAAGAAGTATAATGGCGAAACTCGACGACTTCTGCTGGCCTTCGACATTGGCACAACATTCAGTGGGATTTCCTATAGGTTAGTCGTCCCCTTGTGAACAATGGGCGCCGACATGGAACGCAGACCACCCTGTAGCGTCCTCGATCCAGGAAACATTCCAGTGATCAAGCCAGTGACGAGGTGGGACTTGGTATTGCAGGACTAAGCGCGCGTTGAAATGACCACCCACAAGGTTCCCGTGTCAGGAGCACGTTGGGGGCGACTCCAAAATCCCAACTGTGATATACTATGATGCCAATGGAACGCCTCGGGCAGTCGGCGCCGAGACCCTGAAGGAGGGGATCGAAGCCGACGCTACCGAGTTTGGTTGGAGGAAGGCTTGCTGGTGAGGATACGGTGTTCTCATTTGACCGCCGTACTTTCGACTGATCGTCTCTCAGGTTCAAACTTCATATGCGACCCAGGAAGGTGGACGCGTCCTCGTTTCGCTTCCATCCGCACGAGGAAGGACTGCCTGCTTTACCAGACGGGAAAACCGTTGAGCAGGTCTTCGCCGATTACATGAGGTACCTGAAGGAATGCGCAAAGTCCTACATAACTGATACACATGGCGCGAGTCTGTGGGCCTCTGTTCAAGAGGATATACTGTATGTTCTGACTCATCCCAACGGTTGGGGAGGCGCGCAACAAGCCCAGCTGAGACAATCGGCCATTCTTGCTGGTCTGATCCCTGACACCGAGGAGGGGGCTGCTTGCGTGACCTTCGTCACTGAGGGCGAGGCCAGTCTCCATTTTTGTCTCTCAAATGGATTGAAGCTGCCGCAAAAGAAGGGTGTGAGTATCCCAACCTGCCGCAGTTGACTAAGGCGAGCCAATTACTGACGATTCTTCAGGAAGTTTACGGCGTCATGATTGTCGATGCCGGAGGAGGGACCATCGACTTAACGACTTATCGAAAGCTACCCGACCATACCTTCGCGGAAATTGCAGTTCCTCAATGTTCGTTAGAAGCCATTTCCCATTTCTAGTGTCGCCTATGCTGATGTCCTGAAGCGTAGGTCACTTTCAAGGCAGCGCGTACGTTACTATGCGGGCTGAGAGCTATTTCGAAGGTCACAATTCTATGCTCCCTTCCTCCTAACCCCAGTCTGACGCCTTGCCTCCAGACGTGCTCGATGGAAGCAAATATGTCTCTGATGTGGAAACCCTCACCACGCGTTTCGACAGACATACGAAGCACGTATTCAAGAACGAGCAGGAAGCCCACCATATCCAGTTCGCCTCTGTTAGAGAGCGCGACTCGAGCCTAAATATTCGCAGTGGTCGAATCACCATACCTGGGTACGCCATGTCCTCGCCTTCCTGGACCGTTACCTTGAGGTTGACAGCTTACCCTTTCAGCCATCGAATCTCTGAATTTTTCGAGCCTTCCATTCAGTGCATTGTTGACGCCGTGAAAACCCAGGAATCGACGGCTCAATTTCCTATAAAGGTACGCGTTTGCCGTTGCCATCCTCCCTGAATTGGTATTTACATGGCACACGGAGAGCGCCTTTCTTGTCGGCGGCTTCTCTGCGAGTCCTTGGCTGTATGAAAAGGTTCGACAAGCGATAGAGCCGTTGGGTATCACTGTCTCCCGCCCAGACACGCATGTGTATGTACCTGATGCTTTCGGATGTCATCTGCTCACCATAGAGATGTTGATTATTATCTCTGCAGAAACAAGGCTGTTTCAGACGGTGCTGTCTCTTTCTTCGTCGACGGCGCTGTCAGCACTCGAGTTGCTCGGGCTACATATGGTGTCTCCACATACCAGGTATACGATTCATCAAACCAGGAGCACCTCCAGCGGGCTCGACATGTCCAAGTTCACCCCGCTCTCAAGGTACCTATACTGGACCAGAACTTCGAGACAATCCTCCCCAAGGTTCGCTCTCCTAGTTACTGCGCACAATCTCCCCTCACAGAGCGACTCTCGCTCTCGCATGATATACAGGGTACAATGGTGAAGCAAACCAAAGAGTTCCGACGCCCTTACGAATACGGCGCCAAGGAACGCCACGAACTCGAAAGCCGATCTTTGGAAATACTTTCATACGTTGGGAGATCTACTGAACCTCGGCACTGGATTGGGGACAACCCTGGTGCGATACTCATTTATTTCTCAAGTGACCATTAAAGCTGACTCCGTTTTGGGGAATCTTGAAGCTATGTACCCCGTCGTGTGTACGGTCGAGGCGGATACCTCGGGTATACAGGCCAGACAAATGACGGACCCTACAGGCAGTTTATACTATGAAATGGATTACGAAGTCATCCTTTTGTTCGGACTCACTGAGTTGAAGGCCCAACTCGCGTGGCAAGAAGATGTAAGTGTTATAATTGGGAGAATATTTACCAGTTATTGTGATATTGATGTTCTTCCCGTCGCACAGGGAATCGAGAAGAGGTATGTGCATCCTGCCCCACTTTGCCTCATACCGAAAGGCTGACGACATTCATAGGGGGCCCGCATCGATAGTGTACGAAGATTGAGTGTTCAAGGCGAACTTCAGATTCCCTATCGGACCTGGAGACTGCTATAGCTATACCTGATATAATTTTGTACATACCCCTAGTCTAGGAACGATCTCCGTGACGTTTCTATTTTGCTATGGCGGGAGCTGATGTGACGGTGAATCCAAGCTCGAGAACGCCGAGTGGTAACAGGACAAGTGCCAGTGCTGAGGTTTTGGCCTCAAGAATACGAAATGTGGCTCCGGCGGTGATACACGAACAAGCGCCTGGCGCTTAATTTCTGTTCGTCATCAATTGGACGTGCTACGTCATGATGGTGTTACAATGGTTGCAAGGGGAGAAATACAAGAGGTGTCGCCGATTGAGATCTTGGAAAGGGATGATGGCACATCGACCCTGAGTCGGAAACTTCCGAAAGCCCGGCAAACCCCGTTCTCACCGTGCCGACATGGATGCCGCTGGGGTTCCTTGCTCTGTGAGCAAGAACTCCACTCCTAAGAGAGAAGGAAACCTCTTTAAATGGCTCGTACAACATAATTATCATCTTGCACACTTTTTCAGCGCTTCAAGGGATGCTGGTACAGAGAAAGTGCCAACCTGAAGGGTACAGAACCCCAAAGGCGATCTGCGTGACTGTGTATCCTCCTGAGAGCAAAATAAAAGGCTTGTGCCCACGAAGACTATTCTATGTATGCTGAAGTACACGATCTGCTTCTTCTTTCTCCCAAATTCCTGCGATACATGCAGGAAACTCATACGCACCACCCAGCGGCACCTTGCTGCCGGCCATCCGGTGGCATAGCCACGCATTTCCTTTTTTAGGGGGAGTCTACTATACCTCCCCTCCCATCAATCCTTCCATGATCTGAATCGGCGACACCCCTTGGAGAAATATACTGGGTGCGTAGGCGCAAACGTACGGCACAAATAGCAATAGAACAGTTTGCCGAAAGGAAGAAATGGTGGTATAGAGCGCACGGCGTTGGATGAGCTACTCCCGGTCCAGGCTTGAGGGAAGCAGCACTTTCGCCTTCAGGATAGTTTCTCTTCGCATCGGTCTCTGCCGCACGCACTGGACACCCAGTGCAGTCGTACAGAGGATCTTCTCTGTCGGTGATGTGGACGACTTCGCCCCTGCTGGACGCGGTTTCCCAACTTCGAATGCACCTTGCATCGAACCTGGCTGATATTTGGTGTCGTTTACGTAGCTCAGCAGGGCAATCTCTTGGGATAGCACTCCTTCGAGTGCCATTTCCTTGATTTTAGCAGCTTTCGTCGCTATTTCGGTGTACTTCTCTGTGAGCACCTCGGGGTAGCGGGATGAACTTGAATTTGGCCGATGCCACCCCGCCACGATCATTATCCTTGTCACAACCTTGAGGACCGGCTGAGGATCCATTGTGTCGTCCTTATACTGCGCGACCGTCATCGCTACCCAGTTCCTGGCGATCGAAGGGTCGTCTGGAAGAACGCTACGTTCAATACGTCTGTTAATATTGAAAGTGAGACGGCGTACGAGATTGGCATATCCTTTTTCGCAAGGCTTGCAATTCCTTGTCCACCTCCCTATTCCCAGGACAGATGGAATCAAAAATGGTGGAACATTGCCTTACAAGGATAAACTGTATGATGCTTTCCAGCAGGACGGTGTCGCCGTTGGCTACATCCGCTTGAACGCGAGCGATCAGAGATTCATCCCAGACTCTTACGAAGGCCCTGACGCTTTCTTCTAGTTCCTTCGAGTCTGCACTCTTCGCGCCACCTATGCTCTCAAGAACAAGGTCTGAGAGTAGGGCGGAGCATTGGTAAATATCGTCGTTGAGTTGCTCAACCAGGCGACAAACGTCCGCCACGGAGAACCGATCTGCGGTAGTCATGAAGGCCTGGGCGATGGTGAGCTCCTCAGTACGGGTTCTTAGGAGTTCCTTCGTTTTCTCCAGTTCCGCCTCGATGTACGCGCTTCTCCGGCGAGAATAGTCGAGTGCGCGCTCTGCCTCGGCAGACCTTTGAGATATTGCGTCCAGTTTCTTTCCCAAGACACTGCACGCGTCTCGCAAGTCCGGCCTCTTCTCGCCTTTATGAGGCACACTGTCTTGGCCGTCTTTTGAATCGAGTGTCCGAGTCTCTCGCTTTCGGACCGTGTTGCGGAGATCGAGCTTCAGGATTGGTGAGGTATCCTCTTGGTTTCTACCGTCGTCTTGCTCATCGACGTGACGAACGCGTTTCGAGGGTTGAGTGGTCTCTCGATGCAGCAAATCGTCTTCTTGGAGTACTCTGAGGGGCCTTTTCATTGCTGCTGAATCGATCACACAAGTCAATCGACACTCTCATACAGGGCAGCGCTCCCCAGCACTCACCCTCATGGCTCGAATATCTCCGTCGTCCGCTCGATTTTTCAGCAGCTACTAGTCCCTTGAAATGAGCTTGATACTCCCAGGACTGCAAAGCGATTGGGCGATCCACCTGGGCTTCCATTCGGATTTTCGCCGTCCCCGTTATCCTCCAGAACACCCTCTACGACCCCTAAACAAATTGGATCCTTCGAAGAGCTTCCATGGGACTTCTTTGACGCATCCTTGGAGAATGAATTGGGAAGTCGCGAGATGGATCCTGTCTGCTTATTGGATCCAGGGGTCTTGTCGCTGCCGCTGCGACCAGGGTTTTTAGGCTTCATTTTGGTCGATATCTTTGCATAACGAGGTTCCCCACTAGTAGGGTGGTACATTGCCAGTATGAAGCACTGAGCAGAGAATATCTGTGCGGGCAACGAGTTGGACTGGAACAGAGCAGACGCGAATGCGCAGCGTGACCAATTCCGTGACACCCCTGAGTGTGACGGAGCGCGACAGGGGCAGTTCAATTTGGGGCGCGTCAATTTCTCTCCCATACCCTCGTCCTCCTTGAGACTTGCAGTCATCCTGAAGCCGTGAAAAGTCTGCACTAGGGGCAGTGTTGAAGCTACTATGTCCACGAAAAAGAAGACCAGCAAAAAATACAAGGGGACTTCTCGTCGGCTGCTCCTGGCCTTTGATATTGGAACGACCTTCAGCGGAATTTCGTACTGGTTGCGTAGCCTGCATCTCCTCCCCGAGAAGATCTTTTAAACCGACCTTCGCATGTCATATAGCATTCTCGATCCCGGGAAGGAGTACGAAATCAGGCCGGTGACCAGGTACGAATCGGGGGATAGAACAATGGCTGTGGAGGCAAGTTGAACATGTCGCGGCAGGTACCCATCCCAAGAGCAAGTCGGGGGCGACTCGAAAATACCCACAGTCATCTACTACGACTCTGATGGAGATCCTTGCGCTATCGGTGCAGAGACACTGAAGGAAGGGATTGAGGCTGACGCAGAAGAGGAAGGCTGGAGGAAGGCGGTCTGGTGAGTTCTCGAGTCATCTTCACAGAGTGACACTCTGGTTGACTTCAAAAACACAGGTTTAAGCTTCACATGCGTCCAAAAACACAAGGGGCCCGTTTTAACCCCGCTGAAGAGGTCCCTCCACTACCGTTCAACAAGTCAGTCATCGAAGTCTTCAGTGATTATATGAAATATCTCCGAGACTGTGCGAAGACATATATCATTGAGACTCATGGCGAACCGACATGGACGTCCCTCGAGAACGATATCCTCTTCGTTCTGACTCATCCCAATGGTTGGGGCGGTCCTCAGCAGAACGAAATGCGTCAAGCTGCAATTCGTGCTGGCTTGATAGGTGCTACCCCGGAAGCCGCCTCCAATGTTACCTTCGTGACCGAAGGAGAAGCCAGTCTCCACTTCTGTCTCGCGAACGGGCTCAGCGTCCAAGGAAATGACGACGTATGTCGTCGCTTTGGGCGATCTGAACGTCGCTGACTGCTACGTCTAGGGACCGTCAGGGATCCTAATTGTCGACGCTGGGGGCGGCACCATAGATTTGACCACATATCGCAAACTCCCCAACGGGTCTTTTATCGAAATCGCCATTCCGCAGTGTACGCTGTATCCCGTTCCTTTTGGCTAGTGCTGTCACCTCTAATGCACCTGCGTAGGCTACTTCCATGGTGGAGCCTACGTAACAATGCGAGCCAAAAGCTTCTTTGAAGGTATGCCTCTTCCTCGCGAGAAAGCGGCGCTCTCACCTCACGGCGACTGTCAGATCTCTTGGAAGGAACCCGTTACTCAGCAGATGTTGATACCCTCACCACACGTTTCGACAGAAACACGAAGCACGTATTTAAGCGGGAAGACGAGTCTCACCATATCCAATTTGCCTCAGCCCGCGAACGGGACTCGACATTGAACATCCGGGGAGGCCGTCTCACTCTGGCAGGGTAAGCTAGGCACCTCTACACCCCTCCAACGTTACTTACGAACTCGCTCAGGCACGACGTCGCAAAGTTCTTCGAGCCCTCTACCAAGTGTATCGTCAATGCCGTCAAGGAACAACAGGCCGGTTCCCAATTTCCTATCAAGGTGTGCTGTCCCAAGGATATCATTTCGTTTTTCCCATCTAAGGCTTGACCCGCGTCAGACAGTCTTCCTTGTCGGAGGCTTCTCGGCGAGCCAGTGGCTCTATGAGAAGGTACGAGACGGAGTTGAACCTCTCGGAATCACTGTCTCTCGACCTGACACACATGTGTAACTATCTGGGTTTGACTCAGCGCTGGCAAGCCTTGCTGAAATACTTCTAGGAATAAGGCTGTTTCAAACGGCGCCGTCTCATATTATGTTGACGGTGCCGTCAGCTCGCGCATGTCGCGAGCAACCTACGGCATGGAAATCAATATACCATACGATTCAACAAAGCCAGAGCATGTCAAGCGAGGTCGGCACATCAGGACTCATCGGGTTACAGGCAAACCCGTTCTAGGGGGCCACTTCAATACTATTCTCCCAATGGTACTGTCCCCGGTTCCGGTAGGCCACGAAGCACCGCCCACTAACAATTTTCATGTGCTATTTCTCAGGGTACCATGGTTGAAGCCACACAGGAATTTCGCAGAGGTTTCAATTATACAACGAGGGACCTTGAGTCAGTAGCCAAGAAGCGATCCCTAATCCATAGTTATGGTGGGGGTGCGAAAGCACACCCCTGGATGGACGAACTTGGTAGGCCTCTCACCTCAAACATTGGATCAGCCCTAACAACCGCCGCAGGAAAGTACCCTCTGGCCTGCACCGTCGAAGCCGACCTCTCGGGGGTGAAACTCAAAGAGTATGTCGATGTCGAAGGGAGGCCCTACTACAAACTATCTTACGACATTGTGCTTCTCTTCGGCTTGACCGAAATGAAAGCCCAGATCGCATATATAGAGGATGTACGCCGTCATTTCTCGCGTCCTTGCCTTCCGCAAACAGCAGCTCACCGCACGTTTTCTTCCTTTGCAGGGTGTCGAAAAACGGTGCGTTGTTCAAATCGGTCGTGCTGAATCTTCACCTCATCCCGCTCCACAAACAGTGGCCCCGCTTCTGTTATCTATGACTGAACCGTCTTTAACCCATCACTTCAAACAGCAACTTCTTCACCCCTCCATACTATTATACCCATGACGCAATGTCTCTTGCGACGGCTGAGCCGCCCCCCCTCACCTTTTAATGTACCCATACACCTCCATATTCCCCAGGTCGGATGGCGTCACGCTTTATACTACCTCTAGCTTTGTTTCCTTCACTGTTCCCTCCGTGTCGAACCGTATTCTGTTCCGACGACTCTGACGGCCGCGGGAGACATCAGCGGGGAAGCTCCCGAGGCTGCTTTAGAAAGCTTACTATCATTCTAGACAACGGTGATACCACCAAGCCAGAAAATCTGCAGCTATCCTGGATTCCTGAACTGGCCAGCCTGAGCCGGCTGCGACAGTCGGGGACGTCGATTGATCCGGTCCTCTAAATAAGCGCCCGGCGCTTTTGATGCGTACCTCACAGGGCACACGGCGGAGTTGGTTATCACGCTCGCTCAGCGTACGATAGGTGTTGCGCGCAACTCCATCGTTTAGGCCCTCTTGATGAACAACAGGGGCCCAAGGAGTCGCAACTCGCAAGGGCTGGTAGCTGACTCGACACGAGTCACTATTCAGTTACATTGGACGCCTGACCTTCAGACTACCGTGGACCTTCAGCCCAAGAAATAGCAATTGCCGAGGCCCAAACTATATTCGATTACCGATGTTGTTTTTGTTACTGTACATATTACTGTTACAAGTGGAACCGTGACTACAAGTACAAGGGGTATCCGGTCCTCCCGACGCTCAATCCAGGACCTTCAGCTCGGCGAAACTCCCCTTCAGGAGTGCCTTTTTCATCACATTTACCGGATTGAACTCGTTCTGAGCAGGCTTCACGGTCTCACCCTTCTCGTCAACTGCCTCCCAGCCGGCCTCAGCCTCGTCCTCCTCACTCTCACCCATGAACACCTTCAACAGCGCTGGAGAGAACCCATTCATCATCGCGACACCCTTCCTCTCATTCGTAACCTCAACGGTCTTACCAGGCTTCGCGTTCAAGTCCCAGAACACGATCTGCGGGACCTCGTACCCAGCCTCCTTGTACGCCTGCTCGATCTTGTCATAGTTCGTCTCCCAGTTGCCCGCGTCCCTGCCCTGCCTATCCGACTGATCGAACTGCATGTCGGAGAACACGAACATCCGCTTGATCATGTCTTCCTGTTTGATGTTGTGTTTCTTCGCAAGGGGCAGAAGGAGGTCTATGAAGACAGCGATGAAGTTGGTGTTATACCCCCAGGCGCTACATACCATGTCGTCGATGGTCTGTGACAACGACCTGCCCTCCAGATCGAGCGTAACCCACTCTGGCTTCTCCGAGAAAGAAATGAACCCTCCATTGAAAGGGGCCGCGACGATGGAGCTGAGCACAAGGGAAAGGGCGACAGCGACGAAGATCGGGGAGGGCTGCATCTTAGAACAAGTCCCGGAGATGGTACCCATTGACCCTGACACATCACAGATGGCGACCGAGTTCTCGAGTTTGCCTGACTTTCGCAGCTTGGCGATGAGTGACTTCCACTGCCCCTCTGCGACTCTGATCTGGGTCTCCCGCAGAGTCTTCTTAAACTCCTCCAGCGCAGGATACTTGGCATCTGCGCCCTGGCGGATCGCCTGTCCGAGCTCGGCGACCTGCCCGATGATCTCGTGGGGGAAGAGGGTCGCGCCACTGATCGCCTTCTTTCCGCTCTCGACGTCGATGAGGTACTTTTGGAAGCCATCGGGGTCGTGCTTGAAGAAACGCTCCGTGTTGTTCTTCATGGCGGTGGAAGAGACCCTAGCGTACTTGATCTTCTTCCATTGGTTCGACGCCATGTAGGGCTCTGGGCACTCGATGAGCTCTCGAAGCGGCTTGAGCACCGACTTGCCCAGGAACTGACGGAGGACGATGAACTTTTCGCGAGCGTCGACGGGACCGGCAAGAGACTGGGGGAATTGGAGGGAGGGGGTCTGGGAGTGGTGGAGGTACAGAGCGAGGGCGGAGGAGAGGTTGGTGACCTTGTCGTGAGAGCACGCAGGGGTAGGAGCCCACTTCCCCGCGAGGGAGATCGTCTTGAGCACAGCCAGCTTGTCCTCATCGGGCGAGAGGTTCTTCACCTTGTCGGCGATGGCGAGGTCCTTGAGAATTCGCTCACCAAAGAGCCGAGTGACGGTTACGTAGAGTGCCCGATACTTGGGGTCGGCGAGCTTGGTGGTCAGCCTCGCGTGGGCAGTCGCAAAGCCTTCTTCCCTCTCCTTCTTCGCCTCCTTGCTTCGCTCGGCGTTACGCTTTAGGTGTTCCTCAGTCTTTGCGCCGGAGGGTGCTCCCTCGGCGTCCTCCGCTGGCTTGTCGGATTCCTTCTCCTTCTTGACCCGCTTAGACCCTACCCTACCCTTCTTTGGGCGTGGCTCCCGGGGAGGGTGGAGGAAGGACGGCCTTTCGATGCCGGGGGAGAGCTCGTCCAAGGTAGCCAGTGCGAGAATATTGAGGAGGTCCTTCCAGTATCCATGAGCCGCCTCGCCCTCCTTGGGCTCTGCGAGGGTGCGGAGATTGTGGATCGCGGTCCGAGGGTGGGTTTCGTAGAGCCATGCGAAGGCTTTGTAGAAGCCCTCGCGATTGCCCTTGCCGTCCGGGATACTCCTGAGACACCAAATGATGCGCAAGGTGAGCTCAGGGTCCTCCTTCCAGGCCTCGCTCAGGTATTTATTGATTTCCTCTCCGCTGGAGTTGTGGTTCAGGGAGTTGAAGGCGTCCAGGGTCGGCGAGAGGGTGGATGCGAGGGCAGGTGCAGCGTTATCGGTGAGGGTCTGGTTCGTTGTGGTATTGAGTGCATCGATCATCGGGTTCTTAGGCGTCTCGACCGCTGTTGTATCGCCAGATGGGTCATCGACCATGTCGAAGTCATCGCCGACGGGCGCTGGGATGAGGGTGTCTAGGAACTTCTCATCGAAGAGCTCAGCAATGTCGGGGAGAACGACGTTTTGGGCAGAGCGAGACGAGGCAGGGAGGGAGGCCATTCTGCTCAGAGTAGGTGGTACGAGGAGATGGTATCTCTGAAGAGATCGCGATGAGATGTGATTTCGCCAATTTATCTTTCAGTCTCCGTCCGAGAAGCCATCAACACGATGCTGTGTCGTCGGAAACGAGCGCCCATGACTGGTTCGGACCCCCCATGACTCGCCAAGTGACGTTTAGGCAGTCAGTTGACCATATGAGGCGTTGCATGACTCCTGAACCTATTAGCGGTTGGTCTTCGAAAGAAGGTGACCTCGACTCACTTTTGTAGACCCGGGCTCTCAGTTTGTCCAACGTCATCCCCCAGCCTCTTCAGTTCGTCCAAGGGCCGCGCCCAAGCCTCATGAGGGGCGAGATCCAGATAACGAGTGTACAGCTTCTTTGTCTTGGCGGTTGCTCGTGCCTTCCCGCCCTGTCATCGAGAATGTCACATCGCAGGCACACGAGCAAGAGGTCGAGAGACGCCTGGTGTTCAGTTCGAATTCCAGGGCTTCGGGCGTTCCGTAGATCTCGGAGATGGGACCACTTCTCATCTAATCTAATCTAAGGCCCTCGATGAACTCTGGCTTGCAAGTTGCAACCGATTTACGCAAACCTTCAACTCCCTCATCAGCCACGACGTTAATGCAAGACGTATATTATACAGCCGTCGGGACGCGTTCATTCAATGTGCACCGCTCGATCCTCGAGACTTCAGATCTCAGAGGGAATGCAAACGGAGTGTCGAAGAATTTGTTGACGCGGAACGTGGCGGAAGCTGCCAATCTGTGGGAGATGAAACTTTGAAACTTCTTGGGCGCTTAAATGTCTGCGATAAATTTCAAGATCTCTTGGAAAGCTACGCTCACACCTGGTATTTCCAGTTAGAATATTACCCAGCAGACAGAGACTCGGACTTCGCCTCTTCTCTGTTGCTCACCTCGATTGTTGAAGCTGCGCATTGCTGCCGACGATCTAATCTAATCTCTTCAAAGCCCCTCCAGATCGAACTATGACCCCTCCACGCCGCCCACTCTGACCTGGACAACCATAATTGCGACGCGACCCTCTAAAGATGTCATGGTTCCAGAACATACGAAGAATCCAGCTGTTGAGCAATGAGAAGCGTCGGATTGCGTCATCAAACAGGCGGCCATCAATTGAGGAGAACACTCTCGCTTTCCGAAAATACGCCTCTCACTTATACCTCCATCATCCAAGCCCCGGCCGACCCCAGAAGACACAATGCGAGCCTACTACTACGACAATCTCCCCGAGGACCAACGCCTTCCCCACGACTACGTCCCCTCTCGCGTAGTATCTGAAGAGACGCTCAAGAAGCTCAATGTCAGCTACTGGCACATCCCCGTGGAAGGCTACGAGCCCAAGGTCGACGCTGTTGCGAAGGAGCGCGGGTACAAGAACAGGGACATGATCAATGTCTCGAAGGCAGGTATGGGCGAGGTGCGTGAGGACCAGGCTGTGCGGTGCGGGCAGTAGCTGAGGGAAGTATAGATCTATGAGACGAAGCTCTTGAGCTTCTTCGAAGAGTGCGTCGCCGGATAGCTCTGCAGCCGTCTTTCCTGAACCAAGACTTCTTCAGGCACATGCACGAAGACGAGGAGATTCGGTATATCCTCGCCGGGAGCGGCTACTTTGATGTTCGAGGTACGTCATGCGTTCGTCTTCGCTCGTAAACCTTACCTGATTTCTGGTAGAATCCCCCTCCGACGAATGGGTCCGTATTGGAGTTGAGCCCGGCGACCTCCTCGTCATCCCCGCTGGCATCTATCACCGCTTCACTGTCGACACCAACGACTTTATCAAAGCCCTCCGTCTCTTCCAGGACGAGCCGAAGTGGGTCCCATACAATCGCAGCAACGAGACCGATCGCAACGTCCACCGGGTGGAGTACCTCAGGACGATTGGGGTGAGCGCTTAGGGCAACGGTGCGGATTCTTGAAGGGAAATGTAATGTGTACCTACTATGGTGAGCGGTTCATTTGTTACCCCATAGGGATCTCATTGACCTTCTCTGGGTGAAGATTTTATCCAGTGTATCTATCGTACTTTATCTGGCACTGCTACGAACGAGGTGTTATGCCGACGCCCGGGATTCCTTCTTGTGCCCCTCCGAAAGCAACGCATCCTTACCCCGCCGCGCCCCACAGCGGCCTTGAAGCTTGAAGGAATCGGTAAAATGTGAAGCAAAACCAAGATCGAATCGAAATCATAGAGAAATCCATTATACATTTGTAAGTGAAGAAATATTAACAAATCATATCCACCGCATAGACCATCCTTCTCTGTGACATTACCGTTTCTTCTTCTCTAACCATGGAAAGGGCGCGCCCTGTCCAATCGAGCTCCAATTACAGAGGGCCGATCTGCGCGAGGGTGTTAACTGTGCCAGAGGCTGAAAGTCCTAGGGTCAGCTGCCAGGGTTGCGCGTCAAGAACCTCAAGGACTTACGAATTCCAGTCAGGACACCGCCGACGCCGAGAGACTTGATCTTGGCCTCGATCTCAGCGGGGCTAGCGTTGCCGTCCTTGCCAATCAAGTACGCGATGAGGCCAGCGATATGGGGCGTAGCCTAACCATTTGATCAGTAAGGGAGGTTCACCGACATGTGGAGAGGTAGGGCCTACCATTGAGGTTCCGGAGATGTTGTTGGTCGCGGTGGTGCTGCCAATCCAGGAGCTGATAACGTTCTGCCCTGGAGCGAAGATGTCGACGATGGTGCCGTAGTTGGAGAACGAGGCCCTGGTGTCAGTGATGGTCGATGCACCGACGGTGATTGCGGAAGGGGTGCGGGCGGGGGAGGTGTTGGCGGCGTCCGAGTTGTCGTTGCCTGCTGCGACGGCGACGTGGATACCAGCTGCTGTCAACTACGAAGGTGAGGTGAGCTTTCCAGGAGCAGCCGTGAAGGGGATGAACGTACACTTGCGACACCGCCATCGAGGACGCTGTTGGCTCCGCCGCCGAGGGACATGGAGACGATGGAGGGTCGGCCAGACGCCTGCACTTGCTCAGCGATCCAGTTCAAACCGGTGACACTAAAGGTTCATCCACGTCAGGGCACTAGGTTATGATGCGAGTATGGGATTTGACTTACATTCCTGAAACGCTTCCGGAGCCTCCGTCGCTGAGAATCTTGACAGCAATGATACTGGCGTTTTTGGCGACACCGAACCTGGTACCAGCAGCAGTCCCAGCGCAGTGGGTTCCGTGGCCATGACCATCGACCGTGCTACAAGAAGAGGTGAGTTGCCAGTGAAGCGTTGCGATGTTACCACTCACCCTGTCACGCCGAAGGTTCCACCCCAGCGAGCACGACCATTGAACTCGGTCTAGATAATGGTGATGCGTGGTCAGCTCATGATCGATGGAGACTCGGGAGACTTACGTGGTTAACGAAAACACCTGCAGATCGGTGACGAAGGGGAGTGGGACGGGGATAAAGTAGGTATGTGATTTAGTGAAATGGATGTCTCGAGAGTAGCGCTTGATAGGCTTACCGGTATCTGAAAGGGGGTAGGGTCAGCAACCAGTTGAGGGCTAGAGGCAGACCTCAGACTTACCGGCGATGTAGATGTCGACTCCGGTACCAGCGGACTCGTCGTAGGTGTAAGTGTAAGTCAGATCGCTACCCCGGTTCACTTGGTCAGCGTCTCGTTCATGTGCACTGCTCCTATGACCCCAAGACCCAACTCACCCAGTGTTGGTCGAACGCAACTTCTCGGGTTGCCCAATGCGCTGGAGGCCCCAAGGCGCGTCAGTCCTAGAGAAGAGGAAAGAGCCGGAGGTCAGGCCGTGTCGGGACCTTGATGCGGAAAGGGAGTTGACTAACTGGGTAATCGACTCCGTGATATGCATGATACCGTCCTCGGCGATGACTTCAACATCGGATGAGGCGCGGAGGGTGTTGAGTGCGTTCTCGTCGAGGGTACCTGCGTGCCGTACGCATTGTCAGTTACATATAGCTCAAGGTTGAACTAATCACTGACTAGCAAAGCCATTGACGAGGGCCCAGTCGACGGCCGAGGTGAGCTTGAGCTTCTGGATCCACTGCTTCCTGGACACGCCCGGCTTGAGCTTGACGATATACTTCCCAGTCGTCTGACCGGCGAACCGCTCGACCTCCCTCAAGGCAGAGGGAGCAGCGAGAGCTGTGTCGAGGGTGATCGCGAGGACGACGGCGAGGGTTGCGAAGAGAGCAGAGAATCGCATGATTCAAGCGTTGGGCAGAGAGGTGGAGGTTAGATGAAGAATGGAGGAGGAGTAGGCTCTTGGGAGGAAGTCAAGTGCTCTGAGGAAGGTGTATCTCAAAGATCTGTTGAGCTTTTGTACTCGCAGGGACTCCAGCCGCATTCGTAAGACCTGCAAAGCCCTCTACGGGTCAACGGGTCGGGGAGCACACATACTATGCGCAATTCAGGTAGTGGATTGCAAGATACAGTCGGGCCGCGTGTGTCGCGATCCAAATTCGACCTGCTCGATTATGGTTTCCTGGGTCATTGCACCGTTAACTGCGATAGCACACACGTAGAAGTCAGAGATATCACATATAGAAAAGAAGAACACCTAAAAGCATATGAAGCGCCCATTCCATGGAACTCTGCGGACAAGCTGGACGAAAAACTTGCCGCCACATACCACGCGCTTCGTGCGTGTCATTGCTAGCTCTGTTTTGGGTTCTAAATATAGTGAATTCAGTTCTGAGAAGACTGAACTTAAAGGAGTCGAAGAAGTGACCCGATCAGGATGACGAACCGTTACGAATTGTATTGCTTTCCAAAAGCTCCGTTCGGTGCGTCCAGGGCGGAGCACAGACCGTAGGCACTGCACCGGGGACGAATATTGGAAATGCCCAAAGCAGTGTCGTTTAACGCTTTAGAGTTCGGGTGCACATCAATAGACGCCCACCTAACCCCATATAAGCTGATAGGAATAACGTCGGATAAAGGAAAGAGGCTTGCCGTCTGTGGAACGAGGGAGGGGATGCCCTGCAACGCCCTCCCAATCCCTTCTACGCACTTTCTGTGAGTGGCAGGAGCATATGGCTCGTTAGAGCTTGGCATATCTGAGTCGCGTGCATCTGCGAAGTCGAAGCCTTGAAGCTATTCAAAACAGCTGATGAAGCCCTACCTTTATGGCCGATACATCCTATCTGATTCCTTATGGCGGGTCATAGGGTGCATACACGGCTTCTCAGGGCATTCCACCCAAGGCCCGCTGAAGAAGGGGGACAAATGCATCTTCTCGACAGACGTTCCTAGGGTTCGCAGGGGTACGGAGCCGCTCCTGCGAGGAACAGAGGTCATGAGAACAGGGGGGGTGAGGGTTCTTTGCAAAGCCAAGCAGGGGCAATTTCCATCTTCGAAATAAGCTAAAGGCTTGGTGACGGGGCTCGGGATGAGGACGCCATCAACCCCGATGAGCCGGTAAGGCGGGAGAACACCTGCGGAGAGAACAGCGGGATATCAGGGTTCAACGTAAACGGAACGGAGGGTTTTATCGAAGCAGGGAGTTGTTAATGCTGAAGTATGAGAACCAAGTAGGCCAGTTGGGTTAACGAGAGGAGCATCGTGGTTAGCTTACGGGATATGGAGAACACAAGATGAAGCGTCCTCAATCGCCATATGGAATGGGCGAGAATGCCGGCCCCAAACGAGATTAAATGAGTAGACATGGGAGGAATTAACCAGAAACACGACAAGTGAACATACCGGGCACGGGACGACATTCCTAAATGAAGCAATAGTACGACATTAGGCGATAATTGCGCCAGTGACGTCTGCGAACCAAGCTCGCTGGTCCTTGGGGGACGCCCATTCTGGAGTGTGACCTGGTGCGCTGATGACATATCGTTCGCAGAGATAGAAGCGATGGACTAACCTCCAAAGAACGTCTGGAACTGCATTCCGCGGATGGTGCTGTCCTCCGTTTGTCGTAAGGTGAGCCCATCGATGAAGATAACGCTCTTCCCGTCGACCCAAACTTCAACCTCTCCGTTCTCAAAGCCAACATCGTTCAACTTCACCCGAGTGGCTATAGTAATCCAGTTCCCAACAGCTCCCCTAAAGTCGAAAGAGCCTCGCCCGACCGAGAAACCGTAATCCGAGTTCTCGATAGACTGGGGTGGGACTTTGCGCTGCTGAGCCGCATTCTGCTCTGTGAGTGGAAGATAAGTGTAAAGCTCGCCCACTCCATTTGACCTATTCATTGTCCATATGAGCCCATAACCTCCGAAGCGCCGATGGAGTAGGACGTACCTCCACATTGGGCGCAACCCGAAGCACTGGCACCTCTGCTCTTTCCGTCCACCGCTGCATCCGTAAGCCATGTCGTTGACTCCCCCGACTGGGCAGGGTTGAACGACTCGAGATCTCGGGCACATTCCTCCTACTCACATAAGCCAGGGAACTTGCCACCCTTCACCCATTCCCAATCCTGTTGCAGCATCATACGGTAGCTCAGAGTTGCCTCTGTCGCTGTTGCCAGTCGAGATTTGAAGTCCGGAGGGCCGTACATGTAAAAGCTGAACCCCCCTGGAATGGTGCCAGACGGGTTGATGCTGCCTTCCGGGTAGAACGCCTCCCATGCTAGCTGTGGGTCACAGGGTGACCCTGTGGCTTCTGGAGGCCTCACCACGGGGTGCTTGAACCTCGATGCGACTTTGTGAACGCCCAGGGCCTCGTCATTGAGGTCGGTTTTGACTACGCATCCGTGCTCGACCGACGCTGACGTGGAGAAACCGATTTCGAAACAGTCGACAGGGATGAGCTGGGAGGCCAGAGAGGGTTGCATTAGAGATGAACTTGGGGGGTGAACGGGGAGTTGGTCCTCTTCAACCTCGTAAGATGCCGTTCATGAGCAAGACCATGGCACTCAGGCCGGCGCGGGCTTCGCTGATTTCATCACTGTTGTCACCATGCTGTGCATTGGCGGCGGATTCCAACAGCGAGGAATCTCCTTAGCTTTATAACTTGTCGCTCCCTCTTCTCCGAGTTTGCTAGAACACGAAGGCAACGCGCAGTCTCCTCTGGCTCTACAGCCTGAACCTCGGTTGATAAATGTCTGCAATTGCTTCTGAGGGTCTGCACCGTTTGAGGGGGTACTCTTCATGACACCGTCGATCGCAGTGCACACACTGTCAGCCTGGCGTTTCCTGGTTGCACGTGTAACGTTAAATGTACCGATATCACCGCGAAAAATAGACGCCCGTGGGCGACGAGACGCTCATATGACCCCAAGGTCTATAGACATCGGGCCTAGTGTAGATGGTGGCGCCGGTCTATCGAGGTGGCGCTCTACGCGATTTGTTTATTAACAGCCTCTCCAGATATAGAGGCCAGCCATACGTCGAGATGGGCGTTACTATGACGGATACCACATATATAGGAAAGTGGCGAAAAGGAACGGCAATGAAATATTGGATTTCGTAGTAACTTGAATCGTCCATTAGTAACGTCCCTGTGAGTACCACGAAATTAAGCGCCCGGACCTGTGGCGTCTATATGACAAGACGGTGCCAGACGCTTGTACAATGAGCTGAGCGCGAGCGCCAATTGAGATTACTTAACTATTGTGTCTACCTGGGTAAGGACGTCGGCCACAATTTCTTTCATCTTGTCGAGTCCCTCCTGCGACAGGATATCCGTCTCCCATTCCCTTTTAAGACAAGCCGAAGGAAGGACGTGCGACCAGTCCCGGGGATGTTGAGTATATTCTGGGCAGACATGAAATTCCTTTGTATCGCCGCAGTAGGCCCGCATGGAAGTGCCCAGGACGCTAATGCCCCAAAGCCGAGGCAGGGAACATTCGCTCAGCATGAAATTATATCGATCCCTCATGTGACAATCCGCGCGGAAGCGGAGCGCGGCCTTCTGCGCCCAACTGTCGTCCTTCGCCTCGAGAAACAAGACCGGGCTATCGCTTGGAGTGTGGAACACAACAAAAATCACGAGCGGGTCGTCTTCACGGCTTTCCTCAGGCTGTGGGTAGAGACCGACGCAGAACGTGAAGTCGTCTCCGAAACAATAGTTCAGGAGCTTGTCGTATGGTCCGCGGTAACGGTCCTCGAAGGTCAAGCGATTAGCGCGGTCGTGCTCGAATATGTTGAGCAAGCCAACAGGCCACGCATTGGCAGCCAGGAATGACATTGTCCTTGAGAAAGGAATAAGCAGAGGGCAGAGATACACAGGGTGTGCCATACTTCAAGAGGATGGTTTGAGTCGCTCGTGGTGGTGGCAAGAAGTAGAAATGAAGAGAACAGTGTCGAGGATTTTCAGCCCGAAGCGGTTATTGCTGGGGCGTGGGCCTCATACCATTAGTCATCCGTGCACGTGATGCCACGCGTCCGGCGAATTTGGGTTTGTGCAATAGGGTTGCGTATCTAATTGGCATTTAGTTACAAAGTGTAAGTTACACCTGTAAGTTAATGTAAGTTACGATTAAGTAGCTTAAGCCCTCATCTACACGTGTAAGTATTGTAACTTATTCCCCACGGATTCGCCCGACTTTCGGTGTACCCAAGAGCGCCAGAGCGGTGCACAGGCACTGATGCGCGGTCGCCTCAACTTGTTTGCATGGTCGAGGTCGGGGCGTCGGGAGGGAGACTTGGCCAAGGTGCATAGCTAAGGCTCAATTGCGATTGGCTAGAACGGGAACAGTGGTTTCAAACTTCACTCAATATCTTGAATGCAGCTCCGTTTGCAAAGCGGGGCTTATGGTTGCCTCCTTGGCCCATCTTTCTACAGTGTGTCCACCCGGACAAATCTCCCAGGGCCCTAAAAAAACACTTGATAAAGGGCCTCATCTACCTCGTCACTTTCCTTACCCAAAAATCCCCCCTCATACCCAGCCAGATCCCCTACCTGCCATGTTCGATGCCAACGCCCATTGCTCCTACCAATGGTGACTTAGCCTACTGGGGCAACAGCGGTCGTACTGTGGATGACCTCCCAGTCCGCACGCTTATTTACTTGTATGTACCCGCATCGCTTCCTGTCGCTCGTCCCGCCCCTCTGTGCCCCCATATCTTTGTTGCCTATCCAAATTATTTCCGCGCGAAACCAAGTCACGTGACCTACGGGCGAGCATTAATTTACACAATAAGTTACATTAGTTGCCCACCCGAAATTTTTTGGCCTGTAAGTTACTATTTAAATGCCCTGGGGTGAATTATACACGCAACCCTATTGTGCAATGTGCGGCGATCATAGTCACACCAGCATGCATATACAGGGAGCAAAGGAAGTGGGGCAGGGCGAAGTGATTCATGAAGGAAATGAAGAAAGCGGGGGAACTTGGAAGTGAAAAGCGTGTGCACCGTTTGCACACTGTCACGTGTGGGGCAAAGGGAAGCAGGACCAGGCAAGACCGAAGCAAAATGGAGCTGAGTATTGGCGCATGCACGAATCATGATGGTCAAGAGAGCTAAGAGAAGGGAAGAAGTGGAATGGGATGAAATAGAGAAGATGGAATTCGAAACAAAGGTTCAGCAGGAAGTGGGTGGCACAAAACCAGGGCAAACAAAGCGAAGAGGGAACAAGGACGATCCTCACTTGTAGAACAAGTCGAACCGGAAGGTGGTTGGTGGTAGAGGAGAGAGCAAGTGCAACATTAGAACAAATGGATGGGTGGGGGGCTTGGGGGAAACAGGAGGAAGAAAGCGTGAACTGAGGACGAATGTCTCAAAACCCAACCTGAATAAATGCATGCCCTCGGTGTTTCCTTCTCCGAGCTCGAAAGGAGTGAAGAGCAGTGGACGAATTGATGACTCGATCGATGAGGGAGGGACGGAGGAAGAAATAAAAGACAGACCCACGAATGAAAGACCTGGTCGTCTATTTGGAGGAATCGAGTACCTACCTGACGCTCTCATTCTGATGGGGCCAATGAGAACACCTGCGCCATCTCTTCCCAACGAGACGCCTCCATTTCTTCCCTCTGCGTTTAAGGCATTGAATTAACAAGTGTGAGAATGGTAAAGCAATAAATAAGATAGATGCTGAGCGCTGTAGGGCGGTTTACCACGAAAATGAAGACCCTCGATGACTGTGATTACTCCTTGGTCCCACTAACGATGTCGGTCACGATCGCTTTCATCATGTCGAACCCCTTCTGCGAGAGGATATCTATGTTCCAGTCTCCTTTGAGATGAGCTGGATCGTAGATATCTGATACAGAATCAGGAACGGCTGGGGGGTCTATACCAAACGTCTCCTTATCTCCACGATACACCCTCACCGAAGTGCCGAAGGCGCTGATACCCCACAAGTGGGGCAGAGGACAGTCTTCGAGCATCAAATCAAACTGGTCCCGCATCTGGTTGTCCGCCCGGTGGCGGGACTCACCGTAATCGACATTGTAGGCATTCTTCACCTTCACCAAGAAGACAGGTTTATAGCTTGTGGATTCGAACACAACGAAGATCACCATGGGATCAGGGTCGCCGAGGTGCCGCTGTGTGGGAGGGGTCTGGAGCGCCACATAAAAAGCGAAGTCTGAGCCAAAGCAATAATTTAGGAGCTTGTCGTACGGCCCGGCATAGGTATCTTCGAGTAACGGGATATTGCTGCATTTGGATTCGAAATTAGCGACAAGGCCAGCAGGCCAAGCGCCATCCGTCAGGAACGGCATGGCTTTCTGTGAGTGAGATCAATGTGGGAAAGGGTGGGCGGGATCCGAAATGTGTGGCATACATTGAACAGATGGTTGGGTTACCCGAGTTGGGCGGCGGTAGCACCAGCAGATGAGGCTAGTCTCGGCGTTCCCATCCTCTCCCGATCGAGCGACTGCCCGTTTGGGAGTGCTCATCGTGAGAGTCTGGGCTCATACCCCCGGACTTGGGAGGGGATGGGCTTACGGGCCATCAACCAGTACATATAAGCTAGTTTTGGCACAGTTTCGCGTCGCGTACCGATCTTATCGTACCTTTCTACGAAGAGGGTGACTGACTGTGTTTCACCTTGGTGGCCTAAGCTCGTGTATGGCACAATGACAAGCGATATACCCTTTTTTTGAGCGAGTAGGGGAAGCACCCACACCAGGGACTTGCCATATAATACTGGAGATGGCCTAAGGCCATCCCCTCCCAAGTCCGGGGGTATGAGCCCAGACTCTCACGATGAGCACTCCCAAACGGGCAGTCGCTCGATCGGGAGAGGATGGGAACGCCGAGACTACAGATGAGGCTTGAGTTGATGAGGGAATGAAGAGAGGACCGTGAGCCAACACCCGTCTCACTTCTGAGTCGCAATGTATTTCTTTCCCACGATCTCACTATGAACTTCCCTGCCGGTGAAATTCACTGGTTAGTTTCCAATTGAATTCAGTGGTAGCCTTTGGTTGGCCAGTAGGACCTGTCGTAAATTGACGGTGGGAGGGAAAGCGCGCAGTAGGGAACCGAATGATATCCCCCAACTTAGCTGAAACACTCGCTGCGGATGGGTTCCCGAAAGAAACCGAGAATAAGCGCCCATGCCATCCCCTAGCGAACAAGCATGGAGTTGGCTCAACCTGGGTTCAAGTGGTCTACGCTAGCATTACGTAGGGAGTATCGACCGGATAGTCCACCAACGCTTGAATATCATATAGCCTCAGAATTCGGGACCGTTATACTCATAAGCAGACTAAACGGTGGGCGGAAGATTGAAGTCAAACTGTGGCACTTCTATCTCGATCGATGACAGTAAGCGAGAATAGGTGAGGGTTCGGTGCAGGGCCATCCAATGAAATATCAAAAACGATGACCCTACTGGTAGGGGCAAGTGCCTGCTTCACTTGACAAAGCTGGAGGGAAACCCACCTGTACTTTGTCCCGGTTACGATGGTCAAGATGGTCGCCACTCTAAGCGCTTTGCCTGTAGCATAATCTACACTGAGCTTCAGAGGGATAGTTCCGGGATCGTGGACCACCGAGTACGGCATGTAACTCATCCTTTTGGGGAGAGGCAAGTGGCGACTGGCCTGCGATGCCAAGATCACACAAAAAGAGCTCGAGGGACATGACATAAACCGCCGCCGAGGACATTAATGCAGCACAGTCAACTCTTTTTTGACCAAGGGTCAAGCGTGCGGCCTCAGGTCCAGTTAGCTGGTATTAGCCTCTACCAGGGTATCGAAGCGAAACGGGGTCATCGCAGCACTCTTGATTTGGGCAAGGCTCATCTCAGATATGGGGTAGGAGGGTTGACAGGTTCTTCTTCCTGCAGAGCGAGAGGAGGCTCGCGGACCAGAGCCCTTGTTGTTCAGTAGTTCGTATAATCCTTTGCATGACTGTGATCTGGGTTAGCACAACCTCAAGCTCTTACAGAGCCTCCCATTCTTACCAGTCGCTGTACGTTTTGGCTTCAGGAAGCGAAGCTTTAACCATTGTTTGCTAATGGATCGCTCGCGACGGCGGGAGGGAAATGAGAGGGGTGATGCTAAGGTTGAACGTTGCTTAGCGGTTCACCGTGATGAGTTTAGATCGGCTTTGGACCTGCTAGTTTCGGGGGCTGCTGCCACAGCCTCGACGGGCGCCAAAATGTTGGAAAAGCCTCCCGCGATCAGACTCCTCAATAATTGAGAGCCAAACAAGTATTCGATTAAATAATGCAACTTTGGCAATGCGAGGTCCATCTAACACTCCTTCAGCCCAAATCGCTACAGGGTCACCAGTGATACTAGGATAACAACAAATCCACCTTAAGGCGCGCCAACTGGGCTTCCCACAAAATGAGGGTCACCTCCATCCTCGAGCTTACCCATGCCCCCAGCGGTTATTTCATTCAAGGTCATCGAGCGACGATGCGCCACCAGTGCGTCTTCTTGCAGCGGGCCGAGGTACACATTGAGTGCTGGCGATGTCTTGAGGTGTTCGATGTCGGAGCCAACGATCCGTTTGCAGAACAGGTCCAGGTCCAGGTCGTTCTGCAACCGGAAGTCAATGGTAAGTTGGGGCGGCTTAGGAAGGCGGAACTTACGTCGTCATAGCCTAAAAGGATGCGCGGCAAAGTCAGCTTGGGGTGCTGAAAAAGAGTGAGTGATGGATGGAGACGTACCGAAAGGCTGTTCGATCTCCTCTCCAGCAGCAACGAAGCCGAGATAGATGAAGGCCGCCATGGCAGTACCTGCGATGGTATAGTAGCCAAACTGGTTCACAAGCTGGAAGGGCAAGAAGAAAAGGTAGAGCCAGACGGTGCTGAAGTTCAAGCGTTAGTGATGACCAGACAACGCGCAATTTTCACCCGGGAGACCACTTACTGCCTATGAGTGTGCATCGGATTGAAACTTTGGGTTAGAAAACCAAGACACGGTCCTAGTCTAGTTGTCCTCTCACCTGATGTGTACGGAGTAAACACTGAAGGGGTGTCCGTCAGCAAGGTGGACACCATGGACCAAAGTAGCACTTACAATGGAAGTGGAGTTGTGAGGATTCTCTCGAGGCCTTATGTGTCGATGTCAAGAGACGGAAGGGCTTGAGGTCATCAATTCAATCAACTTACCTGTCAGGGCATCCTCAAGAGACGTCAAGCCGCCGAGCATCGATCCAATGGAAGGACCTGGTAGGTGAGAGGTTAGCTGGAACGTTCAGGGGCAGGTACAACAAATGCCAACCTTGAACGGTGCCTCTATCTTCCAGAACACTCAACCATTCACTCAAGCACCGAACAATCTCGAGAGGCAGGTTCTCCCCCCCTCCAGCAATCTTCGGGTGCGACTTCATGTGCAGGCCGGACCCAACTGGGCCCTGCCAGTGGCGCTTAATTCCGCGGGATCCATGAGGGGTTCCCTGTTCCGATTCCTATCCAAATCATCCTTCAGTTTCAGAGGTACAGATGTGACTGTAGTGCACATACCTGGTCGACTTCGCATGCTCCAGCCTCGTTTCCGTGGAAGCCCAGGGAGTGCTTGAGTTTCGCCCATGTGCTCGCAAATGGAATCAAATCCCGGGAAACTTTGCTCATGGCACCCTGAGCTGGGGGCATAGAAGAGGGAAGAAGGGGCTGATTTACGCTGGAGATGCTAGAGAGGTGAGACGCTGGTGACCCCGACCTGGAGAGTTCCTGCTGGCCCGATGCTGGAATTGGCGCCCGCGCTGAGCGCTGGAAAGTCTGAGCAGAAGGATCAAATGTCCCATACGCGTTAATGGGGGGTGTGATGAAGGCAGCCCGAGGCTGCTCATTCGGGGTTGGGAGGTAATTTCCATAGTCCTGCGGGGAAGGCGCGCTAGGGGTGGGCGGCACGATGGCGGGAATACCGGATTGTGATGCGCTGACTTTCGTGGTGATGCGATGACCGGGGCGGGCGTGAATGGCTGTCGACGTGGCACGATCTCCGTCGTCGTCTGCTGTGTGTTCATGCTGCAAGGAAGGGTTAGAGTCGATAAGGGATTGGCGCCTAACGGTTCACTTACATCGTGTAGAGGGCGGATGAGGTGATACATGTCCTCGTAGTAGATACCTACTTCTCCCCGCAAGTGGTGCTTGACCGCAAGGGCAAAGCTTGAAGATTGAACGTCAGGCCGTGGTGAGAATTGATGAAAGTGGAACCTACCCATAGAGGAGATCCAGGGCCATTTTCTTCTCAGCCATAACCTTGGACATCTCTTTAACGGAACGCTCGGATTGGCCGGATTGAACCTCCTCGGGGGTCTTGGGTGATAGGCGAAGGGGGACATGGAACCAAATTAAGCGGCTGACCGTCCTCGAGTGCTTAACTATGTCGGACCAGTACCCTCGACCAAGCCAGTATCTCTCGTATCTTAGACAGGAAAATATAAGTGCCATTCCCTTGTGGAGACCGAGAACCAACTCACCCACTACTGGCACGATAAGAAATCACGAAACCGATTACAACACCTGTATGGAACGTCAGAACCGGTTGTGGCATTGAAAAGAGCCATACAACGGACCAAGCACCGTCAACATAATGTTGGGGATTTCGAGGTGTAGAATGCCTCTCATGCAAAGGGTAGTTATAACTACGAACGTCTCGTTAGTGGAGGCACGCGACTGCCAAGGCCTGGGCGCTTACGGGCAGCAAAGAGTGTGTGCAACAATACGGCGGGCCAGATACGCCATACCTAGGTTGGAGTCGCCTTTCAAACTTCCTGCACGACTCATAGCAGAGGGGTCGACGCACCACCGATCCCCTTCCAAGAGTCCACGACAAAAGGTTGTAGGACGGCAGAACTTCCAGCGCCGTCGACCTCGGACGAGACGCAGGGAGCAAATGGTGATTTCCAGTCCAAGAGCGGGCTGGTCCTGACATGGCTCAGATTCAGACGGTGGCCTCGCTACGGGAGCTGGCTGAAAGACCTGGGACGAGTGAAAGACGGGGAGCGAAGGTGGTGGTCGAAAGCCAAGAGAACCAATTGAACGAGGTGGGCGCTGTCCTCACGATCTTGACAAGTCAACAGGTGTTCCTGATGGTCGCCCGGTGTCAATCATCCCCTTTGCAAATTCGAATTGCCGCTCGTGTGTCAATTTGAATGCAGCATTATGCGACCGCGTCTGAAACTCCAAGTCCCTTGACGAGGGTTATGGCGGGTTATGGTGGATGATATAGTATGGTACGCATGGAGGGAACGGGCTCGACCGGAACCCCCGTGTGATACACTCCTGCTGGAGAGCGATGAGGAAACAGCCAATTCAGAGGGCAATTGAACAGAACTCGAACTACCTACTATCGGACTTCTACCCGAAAGCTTCACAATAGGTTAACCTAGAAATAAGCATTACAACGAACCGTAAGTCCGCGTCGAGGTTGAAGCATGTTCGGGCGGGCTTTCTTCTCCAACACAACATCCATGCCCTCCCCAAGCACCCTCACTTCCTCGCCAAAATTCTCCACCGCGACATCCCAATCTTTTTCGTAGTGCATGAGAGCGTGGCGCAGACCACACGTTCTCCTCGCCCTCAGGAACTCCAACACCCCACGATCAGTCAACGTGGACAACGTGTTGCACACGAAGCTTTCCAACTTCGGCAGCATAACGCTTGTTCGACCGAGACGACTCGGAGGACGATTGGTCCCCGGATTGTGCGGCACAAGAAGCTGATGCAAGTCGCAATTGGTAAAAGGGAGCAAGTTCTGCTCGTCTCCAGCATACTTTACGCACGGGAAAGTACTCGGCGCCAGTCGGAGCCTCCGCAAAGAACACAATGCCTCCCAAATCGTGACTCTCTCCATGGGTAGGATGAATTGTGTATCCAACGTGAGCTCCTCGAGTTTGGATCCATGTCGGCGAAGGAATGGGATGAGTGAGAACGACGGGGAACCGTGCGCTATGGCTGGGTTTGGCTTCCTCAGTGTATGAAACTCCAGCTTGGTGAGCTGGGGGGCCTCTAGGATCTTGAACAGGCTCGCCGAGCAAGCCCGGTCTTCAAAGAACGTCAGCGACTCCAGATTGGGAAGGTGTATGGGCGATGTGAGTGCATCGTGGTCGCTCGGCGGTTCCGAGGCTCCAGGGGTGAGGGCAAACCGTGCACACCGTAAGCGTCCACATTGCCTAAGGATTACAGCCAACACGGGGACGTCAATCGCGAGCCCATCCTGCAGGTACCCAAAGTTAGGTAATGAGCCCTGCTTCTCCACAACGAGGGAAGTTAGTTTGGGCCAGTCGATGGGCATAGCGAGCAGTGGCTCGTCGATGCGGAAGAGGGAGACGGAGTCGAGTGAGGGAGCTTCGAAGATTCGACTACGGCTCCACGATGGAAGTGGCTCGGGAGTAGCCACCCCAAATACATTTGGAAAACCGGCGTGATGGGATGAAAGTGGGTGACGGGACATCGAACACACCGACAAGGATTTGACAGCCGGAACGTCGGTCGGTTGGACATTGACAATGCAGTCCACAGCTCTTAACGGCGCTGCAATGTCTACATGCTCCCACCGTTCTGAATGGCGGAGGAGGATGTGTAAAAGGGCCTGCAGGCATGAATCCTCCTCGACACATTGGTTGTCCTCTTGTAGGACCGAGAAGGACAGCCCACATCCACCAATCCGACCAATCCACGCGTCGATAGTCGTAAGAAACGCGTTGGCGATGGTTGCGAACTTGGCCTTGAGCTTATAACGCTCATCCGCCGCGTAGAGTATGGGTATTGATTGAGAGGGTATATGGAGCACGGGAAGGGGTATATGTATCTCCGTCCAGAGCCGACGAGTGTTGCTCGCGACGAAGCGCCAACGGCGGCTGACGTGGGTGAGTAGGAGAGGGGCGTGGTGAGGATCGAGCGTTGGATAGTGATCAGATGGAAGACAGAACATGAATATCTCTTGAAGGATGTCGTCGGGGAGGTGTCGAATGGGAGAGGAGATGGCGCGTAATGGCTTCATCTGCGCCTCCAAGCGTTGATGCTTAGCTTGCAGCTCCTTCATAGCGGCCTCCAGTTGCAAGATCTCCATCGACAGGGCGTCGTACTCCCGCCGCGGCCGCTCCAATGCGACTTGGATCGCGTCGAGATGCGCCTGCTCCGGAGGGTCATTTGAAGCCGTCAGGCGCTCAAGCGAAAAACAGCCGGGTAGCGAAAGGTTGTTCAGAGACATAGATGGGGGGTAGCA
Organism: Coprinellus micaceus; assembly: GCA_951394405.1. Classification (NCBI taxonomy): domain Eukaryota; kingdom Fungi; phylum Basidiomycota; class Agaricomycetes; order Agaricales; family Psathyrellaceae; genus Coprinellus; species Coprinellus micaceus. Next base: position 686,819 of record OX596336.1, on the reverse strand, counting down.
AGTAGTAGCAACCTGGAGGGTGCAAAGGGATTGTCAGAATCGAGGAATGAATCAAGGAAGTGTGACAGCTGCACAAGGCGGCCCACCGCATATGTACTCACAGATGTGATATGTTATGACATGTAAGTAGAACGGCGAACGGGGATGTGGCGGGAGACCCTTGCGAGAGAAAGATGCGGTTTCGTGCCTCCGTTCAACGTCCGAGCTCCCTTCCATGATCCAAGACAGTCTGAGTCTAGTAATCGGCGGCCCTCCACACCCCACTGACCAAGGACATGGCAGAGGGACGGGGCGATCCGATGTGATAACACTCTGGGTCTGGCTGAGGTAAGGCATGGCCGTATCGGGGGTTCGCTCTTTCAAGAATGAATGGCTCAGCGGATTGGAGTGCTGGAACATGCGGTGGTGTATCGTCCAGGGGAACAACGGGGATGAAAGGTGTCTTGCGGTCGGCGAAAGGAACCAAAGGCCGAGATGAAAGTCTATTGCTGGTGAGAAAGGAGGGCCCGAGACCAGTCGGCCTGGAGAGTTGTCAGCAAACTGTAAAAACCTCGACCCAGGCTGGTCCAAGTCGCAACCACTTACCTGCACAGTACAGTGGCAATGAGGACGGGGTTTGGGACCAGGTTAAATCAGTGAACGAGCGGGCCTTCTAATGTCCGAGCCTACTTGAGCTCCGCTGCGGTCAAATGAACGTTGATTGTGCGTGACAGCGAGCCCTAGCAAGCCACCAACATGAGGCGCCCAGCATCGTGTAGGAGGTAACAAGGCGCATGGCATTCAGATAAGACCCCGGCGGATATACACTAGAAATACAAGAGGGTAAATAGAGCATAGGTATCCTGAAAGGAAATTTAGTACCTTTCTTCAAGGGACAGTAAGTAAACCGGACTCACATATTGACAGTGGTATGAGGTCAGATAAAACTTGAGTTCACTTCGGATCGTACACAATTGTCGCGGGCGACCTCTTCTCCGCACCCTGCAATGATAGTCATCAGCTGCTGTATGCATCCCATAACCGAGACCTAAACTCACGTTTTCCTTCCAAGAAAACACCGCCTTCAATTCCGACAGTCCAAACAGCAGTACCAGCTTATAGTGCAGGCGATAGAACGTGCCATCCGGCCCAGTCTTCTTGTACTGGTCGGCGATCGGCACAAGGTGCTTTAGATCCACGACGATCGAACACAACTTAGTGTAGTTGTCGGTGTCTACGTCTTTCCACTGGGGTAAAGCGAGGTCACCGCGGTAGGCCCAGACGCTCACAGTCGCAGTCGTCAGCCTGTCAATCGTCTTGCGCGAGATGTGGAAGTCCTTGGCGAACTCTTTCGTTTCCGAGACTTGGGTGTTCTGTCACGGGGACCCAGGGCAGGATGTAATTAGCCAAAACGGAAAGGTGAAAGAAAGGTGGGCACACACCTTCGGCAAGATGATGCTGAAATTGTTCTTCACATTCTTCTGTCCCGAGAGAGACGTGTAGACGTCGTGAATGCGCCGTTGGTGGTCAGCATTGTGGGGGTCGAACTTGGTGTTCGAGAACTGCCCGTACGTGAACCTGGACACCCTTGTGCGGACGCAATGGTCGATGTAGAAAGACATGGCACCATCGGCGACAGCCTTGTTCCTATCGACAGCAGTCAGAAATATGGAAATCACAGAGACGACCTGAAAACTCACAAGTGGTTCTCCGGACGAATCACTTTGAAGCCTTCAGGGTTAAGCCTTTCGCTGACCTTCTCGAACAACCAATCGCTGCTCGCAAAGCCTCCTACGAGTACCACATGCTACCAAAGTACGTCAGCCTTGGGCAATCACCCGGAAACTGTGGACAAGAAGCTCACTGTGAAGGGTTTGTGTGCAAGTGTCCGCTGTTCTCGGACAGCATTGACGACACAATTGACAGAGGGCTCGAAAAATTCAGCGACCTCGGCGCTGTTCGTACGTACGGTGAGGATGAGAAGCGGTAGTTTGAAAAGAAACGCACCCTGTGATCTTCAGCTGTCCGTAGCGGATGTTGGTGTCGGGTTCGTTATCGCGTGTGGAGCCGAACTTGATGAACTGGGGGTCGTTTGCATTCCTGAACCGGAGCTTTGTGGTTTTGTCGAAAGCCTTGACGATGGTGTCCAAGTCCTCCAGGAATTGCGACTCGGTCAATAGGTCTGAGCGATATGGTCAGGGTAAGCTTATAATGATGGAACATTCTGCTTACTGGACAGAAATACTCGAGCGTGCAAGCTGACGAACACTGATCCATGGAAATGGCACTGTGGAGGGGCAATCTCCTCAAATAGCTTGACTTTGGGAGCATCTTTGGCACCCCCGGTCGGAGGGCTTCGCGCATACGCGCTGATATCGACGGTACCGCCCCCGGCGTCCACAATGACAACACCATCTCCTTCCTGAAATAAACGTAAGCGAGGGTTTGCAAATCCCTATCACCGACTAACCTCAAGTGAATCCTCCGGTAAGCCATTCTCTAACGAGTAATGGAGACTCGCTTCGCCCTCAGTCACAAAGTGCAAACGGTCGTGCCCCTCTTGTGCGTCGGGAACGAGAGACGCAGTAACAGCTGCTCTGCGCATCTGGCTCTGCTGCGAGCCTTCCCATCCGTTTGGGTGTGTGAGTATGAACTCTGCCTGAGATGCCAAGGCGCTCCACAGGTCGATGCCATTGGGATGTGTCTGCTCAATGTAACTCTTCGCGCATTTGTATAAGTAGGCCATGAAGTCGCTATAGATGTCGATGATGGATTTGCCCTCTGGCAGAGGGGGTAGCTGCCTTGAGATCTGTGACGGCCCAGAGGTTTCGTTCGTTGGGCGTAGGTGCAATTTGAACCTGTACTGTTTTCAGCGACTGCCCATGGGTGCCAGATCGAAGGACACACCATTCCACCTTGAACCAGCCCTCGTCCTCTGCTTGCTCGTAGACCCCCTCGCTCATCGCCTCTGCCCCAATGGCTCGAACGTTGCCTCCAGCGTCGTAGTACAGAAGAGTCGGAATCTTTGACGAGCCATTGACCTGCTCTTGTGCTGGGAACCTGGAGACTGTCAGCTGCGAAGCATTGGAAGAGGGCTCAGCACACCTTGTCACACCTTGTACCTTTGGAGGGTGCCCTGGGTCCAGGACGCTGTGCGATGTCAGTCACGAACACGCGAAACCAAACGTGCCTCACACCTGTACGAGATCCCGCTGAATGTCGTGCCAATGTCAAACGCGATGACGAGCTTGCGCTTGAATCCACCATAGGCGGGTCGGTCCTTCATCGTCGAAGTGGTTGTGGATCAAGGCACGCCGCTCTTACGCCTCATTGTTCCCATGCCGGCGCTTATGAACCTCGTGCCGTGCTGTGTTATGCAGACTATCATCGAGATGGGTATCAGGAAGGTGTTGCACAGCCCACGGGTGTGATACGTGGGGGGTCGAAGTCGACGACGACCAGAGCGGCCTGCTCGTCGTCGGTGATCGCCGGCCACTTTTGAGCTCCGCTCAGACCGGGAATAAGCGCCCAGCGACGGTGCCCACCACGGTTGCAACTCTTCTCTGGCACCGCATTTCTCACCCATAGCAAAGCCTATGAAGTAAACTGGTGTATCTTCCCTGATAACCCTACCACTTCGATCGTATTGGGCCCAGGCAGAGATGTGGTGATTCGGATTTGGTTTCTTTGAAGGCTTGACGCATATACTGACCAAACGCTTTCATGGCACGCACAATGATGTCTTCTAGGTTTTACTGAATTGAAAACGCGACAGTCCTCTATCCGTGTGCTTCTATTAGAGTTGCGCATTATGGAGTAACGCATGGGGACCTCGTGGAGAGTCCTCGAGACATAGCCGTGACCGATAGGACGAAACCCACTTCCGTCTATACGTACCACAACCCCCGAGTCACCGGAGCCATACTCAAAAATATGTATGGGTGGAAGCCCAGTTTTCCTGGTCACTCAACTCCGTCTGAGGACGCCGAATTCCAACCTCCGTCCCGCATTGTTCGCGTTGGGTTGCCCGAATTTCTCGTCAGGTCGCCAAAAGAACGCCCCGACGTCATTGGCATGCACCTCCGACATATCCCTAATGTAGAGAGACTCAGAGGGTGCTTGGACGTTGCCCGACCAGCTCGAATCGGAAACATATCTTATCTTGCCGAACGACGGCATCGTGGCCTCGTGTATCCCGACTCCTCGAACGGCGTTGCTGCGGGTTGGCCTCGCGATTCGACTCCTGAATACAGATTCGAACAGGTTTCTGGGTATGTCCTTCAGCGCCTTGAGGCAGTCGAGTCAGGTTCTGGTGAGCAGAACGTGCCCTCGGACACTCGGCAATCTATCTCCATTCAGTGCAGCTGATGCGGTGACGGAAGCCACTCCACTGGTTACAGGCTTCCTCGTTGCGCTATCATATCACCTTATATCAGGGCTTCGAGTCCAACCATTTTCTTCACTCTCGTCATGGATCGCTTCGATTCGTCCTTCTCGCCCAGCATTGCCTCAGCCAGCTCTTCAACGCTTATCGTCACTCCACACCCGCATTCCAAAGACGATTCCCTCCCCCCAACCGAAACGGTTCTCCCTCGACGACCCACCGGCATTCCAATGACGCGGATGGTGCCTACGCGCATGAGCGGTAAAGGGTTCATCGAGCCTCACCACAGCCATCTGCCCCGGCGGGCGAAACACCGGTCGGTGTCGCGCCACAGGCCTGCAAGCAGCATTGACACGAACAAGACGGAAGGAGGGTTCGAGAGCAAGAGTGGGTCAAGAGACGTCGCTGAGCGACGGCCGGTACCCGCACCAGCAGCACCGGCGAGTCCGACGTCGAAAGTGAGACATCCCGCGACGGGGCCTCTTCAACCACACATCAGCAATCTCCCTCGTCGTCGGGGTCATGCCCGACGGCCGCACTCGGTCGCCAACCAACGGGAGGAGAGGCTTTGCTTGCAGGAGATTGGAGTTGGGTCGAGGATATTCGTCGGGGTGAGTAGCAGCATATGGAGAGGGGAGCCGACTGGGACGAGCAGCGACGAGGAGGCCGATGAAGAGGAGGAGGCGGAACTGAAACAACGCTACGCCGCCATCGTTCGTCTCGTCCCTTCCGACACCGACGCCGACGCGGAGGAAGAGCTGAAGCAGGAGAAGGGCGTCCTGCGCCTTTCCCTCCCGAAGTCAGACTCCGTCGAAGCCGGATGCACACAACTCACGAGAAGGCAGTTAGGACTGGGCTGCTCGTTCCTCCACCGGTCGTATTCAGAGACCTCCCCCGTCCTCATCCTATCCCCTTCCTTCTCCGTCGTGGATGCGTTCTCCCTCGCGATCTGCTTCCATGCCGGAGCCGTCGCTCCAACCCGCCACCGACCGCCTTCCCCCGCGGTACCTCCCCTGACGCCCCTGTCCGAAGATTCCTCGCACCCCTCGTTGCCGCCGGAGGACGACTATTCCGGCCACCTCCATCAGTTGATCATGAAGCTACACGACGAAGAGCTGTTGGTGATCGACGACGAGGATGGGCGGCGACCGGGAAGGGGAGACCTCAAGCCTGGAGCTTCAGGCCTGCGGAACGAATGGCGGGGGCTCCTGCGGTATGAGGGCATTACCATGCTCGATGGAGCATGGAAACCCAAACCACTGTCGACATAATTCGACCCAAGCTCCCTTTCACCAACGTCCCTTGCTTTCCCCTATGCCCACCCGCCCACCATCTTCCGCCAATCGCTTTCGCCGACTAACCACACCACCTATCTCCGCTTACGTCTTCACGCCTGCTTTCCGACCCAAGACTCGGCGAAAGGGAGAATAACTCCCGTATACACATCGATCCCTCCCAGAAGAATTCCGTGAAAGGCAGTCGGAATGCCTTCTCAGCGGATGCTTTCCTAGAATCCCTTTTTATCTTCCTTCCTTGTCATCCCGCTGTTATCATTCGCAAGTTTCGGGATTCGTCAGTCACGTCGGACTCACGGTACTATTTCATTTCGCTTCATGCTTGCTCCATCTTGCTCTCAAACCCCGTTTTTTCGTGGTTCCTCCGTTTACAAACGTGTATCGATTGGATACACTGAGATTCTAGATTCTAGACCACACCCACATACATGCAGGCTATTTATCCACCTATCGTATTCTTCCCGCCTCCATTCCCTTAGACTGCTCAAAGACGTTCTTCGAACGTTTCCCTGTAGACACCACCATCCTGCCCACCAAACCCCACCACACCGGCACCTACTCGAACCTACAGACCTCTTTTCTCATCGGCGACTCATCCTTATGCACCCGCACCCACCCTCTCCAATTTTCTGACATCGGCATTATTTTTTGTTGTACATGTAGCATATTCACCCTCCCCAATCGTCACGAACTCTCATGTTGTTGTACTCATTCCTGTTCTTTTAGAATTTCTGGTGGTATTTTCCAGTGTATTTTCCCTCTGTTGACAGTTCTGAGCGTGGCGGCTTGATCGTGAATGGGGACGAGGGTGAGTATGATGAACTAGCCGAGCGGCGGTGGTCCCGAAGTCGCCACACAAGGAGGGTCATTGTTCTGAGTGGCGGAGGGGTGCGGTAACGAAGGTGTCGAGATGATCGTCGGGGCTCCTTATAAGGATGAATGAGACCAGCCCCAAAGTAGGGACGCTGATGGATCTGTGGACGTAAAATAGTGACGTCCCACCAGCTGAGTCTGAAGACTACGGGCGCCTATACGCCGTTAGCGCTCGTGGCGATATGCCAAGTAATATGATGCGGTGAAGACGAAGAGGGGCTAGCTATAATATAACACGAGTAGGTAAAGTTAAGCAGCACGAATTCAAAAGTCTTAACATATAGTACAATCTGTGCCTGGCACCTTCAGTCGGGCTTCCAGGCGTCCTCGCAGCTTCTCATCAGCCGCGATGTACGGATTGCCCCTGGAAGATTCCATTAAGCCTCGGATCCTCGTTTGACATATTAACATATAACTTACGCATACTGTAAAGTCGCAGCTGCCGCGTTGTCCTCGAGACATACTACAATCTGGTTGCCGACTTGTAACCGCTCGCTACACGGGAGGCGAATCGTGATCGGTGGGCGTCCAGCTGGTGCAGGTCTACTCTGGTATCCGAGAGTCACGGACGCGGATTGGAAGAACGAGGGTATGTCGGTAGGCGGAGGTGAAGGAGCTGGAGATGCCGGACCACTGAGGGGGTCACTCGGAATTGAGGGATCGGGAATGACGAGAAGAGAGTCAAGCCATGTAGGTGGGCTGCTATCTTGGAGCCCGAGGGAGATTGTCCATGAACCTGGGTTGTCACGACCCGCAATGGCAAAGGTAAGCTTCCACATTCGACCTTCGGGGCCAACATAGTGAGCAAAGGCAGACATTCCACAGAATTTAGGGGCTTACTTCGAGCAATGAATTCCAGCACAATTTCCTGTGTCACCATCATCCTTTTCTGGAAATGAGGTATCACAAAGCCCATCGCGAACTGCCCCTCATCGCCCGCTAATTCCTCCACTTCAATTTCGTCGTGTGGTAGAGTGACGCCCAGCAGCATCTGATCCTTACCAGACACCGTCGCAAATTCGGGCGACATCCGCAGCCGCTGGAAGAGCGGCTGGTCAGACGTGATTAGACAAGCCTGCCGGATATCCAGAATCGTATCCTTCGTTAACGGAGTGCTGTGCGATAGGAGGGCAATAAGCAAGTCGGGTATCTGAGCCTTCTCGTCGATATGCTCGTCTGGTCTGCGTTTGACGATGGCCCAATAAAGTGGTGTGTGGTTTTCGATGGACTTCTCTTGAAGGATGGAGGAGAGCGATAGCGAACGGCCTTCGCAGGCTGCTGCACAGCTCTGTAGGATTCCAGCGGGGGCGGCAGCGTCGGAGTGGTGCTCGCGGACGAGGTCTCTAACAAGACCTAGGACCGTGGCTCGGACATCCTTCTCTGTTCGTGAGCGCCCCCATCGTAGCCAGTTTCCCTTGGCGTGCGGAGTAGCATAGGCCTTCTGGATTGTGGGAGATGACGGCCCTGCGATGCTCGATGGCGAATGTAGTGGTGGACTGCGCAGGGATGCAGAATAGGGTGTCCTGAATGGCGATTTTGGCTCGGTTAACCCGACTGTTGTGGGAGACAGGACTTTGAACGTGTCCTCGTACGAAGGAGGCGCCTCGATCGGTGTGGGGTCACCCTCATCGGGGAGGGCAACTTTCTGGGGCGAATCGAGGATCATGCTTGAGGCTATCGCAGTTGTCGAGTCAGGGAACGTGTGGGCGCAGTCGCAGCAGCGTGGGGGAGATAATGGTTTTGCTTGAGCACTCGGGTTTAGACTATGGGGGTAGGTTGACAATTATATCATGGCTGCGTGGCCTTACGGCTTGGTTGAGAGCAGAGGCATCAACTGCGGACCCCATTTCCGGCTGGGACCAAGCGCTGCGACGACTGCGAAATCATGCTCGGTTCCTGTCCCTCCGTGGCAGTGTTTTTGATCACGAAATCTCGATCTAGACCCTGGCGCTTATAAGCGAGGAAGAACTTGAAGAGGGCAATGGCTGTGGACATACCTTTGCCGCAGTCGACGAGACACCTTCGCCGCTGCGCCTGCCAAAAATGCTCCAAGAGAATCCACGGAGGACGGAGGATTGAGCATACCCCCAAACCTGGACTACCACCTAGTGGACTCATTGATTCCAGTGGTTTTGTTACCCCACAAAAACAAAGGTTCGCACATTACCCCAGGGCGTCGTTAGCTTGGACCCACTTCAAATTAGCGAATATTTCTCGCCTGAATAATCAAGCTTGCTTACTGGGGAAATTCCGGTCCTGGCCGGGAGGGGTCGGCAAGAATTTGGCGCCCGTCACCGCCAAGCCTGTCACGGTGACAGCAGCCCCAAAAACTAACAAGTCCAAAGCCTATGTGACCTCGTCCTAAATGGTGGGCCCCGAACAACCTTTCAACCTCACCATCAGCCACTTTACAATTCCCGGTACAGGGTCAAGCATCTTCCAGCGATGGAGAGGACAAAGTCACTTCCCAAAGCCGAAACGCTCAACGACGTCGTTCCGCACGATGTATGGCTTGAAATTGCCACCCTCTCGGAGCCACCTGCCTTGCTGGCATTGGGTATGGTAAGCATATCCAACCCTTCAGCTTGAGAATGTGCTAACCTCTTTGCCAAAGACTTGCAGAGGGTTACACGAATTGTTCAACACAACGGACGTCTGGTCTCCGGCGCTCCGCGCTGTCTGCCGACAGAGAAACATCTCCGAGGCCTCATACCCCGTACACCTCATGAGCGTAGCCGAGATGCAGCGCGCTGCAATGGCGCCGTATCGTGTCGAGAACATGCTGGTGGCCAACACCAAGAGAACCGGAGTCGAAACCGCGTACGAGCTCGATCAGCAAAACGCAAGTGCGGCGTATCCAATGGCATCCATGGGGGTCGTCGATATTTCTCTCACACATCTCGTACCCGGTGGGCGACTCTTCGTCGTGGCCGAGCGTGATGGAGTGTCTGTGTGGGACATTGGCATAACAGGGAGCCCAGTACTCGCTTCCCCCCTTTGCGTGATTCGCATACCGTATTCAGTAGCCCAAGGCGGGGTAGCCACTGAGGTGAAGAAGCCAATCAGACTCGATGTACAGTCAGGGCCAGGTAAGCAGCTAAAGGTGGCTGTTATCTGGAGCGTCGTGGCCGGGGCACAATACCGGTATGTTTCGTTCAATTCTGGCTCGGGAAATGGACACTTAAATGTACCTCACAGAATCGCTGTTTTCGACATTTTTATGGATCTTCCTGCGCCAACCTTCAACCTCTTGGCAACGGTCGAGATGGAACTGTCCTCAGATTTCAGCAAAGACGACGTTGGGTTTGACCTGCAAATACGGGGCAACATTATTCTCATTGTGACCCGAACGAGAAGGGGCATGGGCGGAATAGGGCAAGAGCTCGTGATGTGGAACTACAAGACCATGCGATATGCCCTAGCGCCAGAAAATTGGATCGACGAGTCCGATACGAAGCCGGTACCCCACTCCCCAGTTTGGGCTATCTCTCACTAACACATATCATTCAGTGCGTTCTTCTCTGCGGCAGCCAAGTCCTCAAGGTCGGGGAAAGAGCTGTGGCCATCTGGGATTCTCCGAATCGGAGCCGGAACACTTCACCATGCTCATCTTGCATTCGCTTAGTCTCCCAAATGAATCATCCCCGAGTGCAACCGTCCGCCAGGATCATTCCTTACCCATCGCCCCCTCCACCTGACCGAGATAGACTTATATCCCTGCCTCGGTGGCGCCAGCAGAGCGCCGGACACACGTCTGTCACCTTCGACGTATTCCTCGACACCCACCGCGATCCCACTAGATTCCCAGTCGAAGTGTCTCGTTACCGCGTCGACATACACTGCGCTGCTGGAGAGCTTGTCGAGTGCACATTGAACGCCGAGTCGCAGCCGCTTCCCTTACCTCTCCCCAAACGAATTTCACCTATGATGCGCAGAATCAGCACCTCGCCTCTTATGTCATTCAGGGCGGAAGGTCATTACGGGGCAAAGATAATCTGCGCCACGTATGCACTCCTGTCGGACTCTGTCAGCGTTATGCCTGCGTTTATGTCGGTTGACTACACGTCTTGGGTTGCATTGTGCGCAGTATCAGGTAGAGCGATACGCAAGTCGGACTCTCACCTACTTGTGGTGGACCTTCTAATGTAACAACTGACGCCATCGGAAATCATTGACTATTACGATCCTAGGTACTTTTGTAGGACGAACTAATTCTCGACGTGTAGCCCCATAGGGCGTCTGCTTGGGACCACTTAAACCTAAACGAGGCTCGCCTGAAGCCGTGCGCAGTAGCGGAGAGCATTTTGGGCTTGACGAGCGCCTATTCTAATGGTAGGACATATTTAAATGCCGGAATTATAAATCGCTCATACGCGTAGCTAGAAACGCAAGAAGGCCAAAATGAGATCGACGGTGTCACGAAGCACACTCTGTTGGCAGGCGCAGATCCCCGGGAACCACATCACGCTTAAAATGGAAAGAACAACAAACAAAGGACAAACAACGTGCCTCTCAGGTACCGGTCGAAGAGAGAGGGACCTTGGAACGCTCGCACCACTTCCATATACCCCACACTCACCCTTCTCTGCGATATCTGGGGTACCTGGTGAAGATATTCTAGCCGCCGCTCAAAGCCCACCCATTTCAGACAGACACAGAACACCTAATCACACAAAGCAAGACCTGGAACGCTCAACCTTCGGTCTCACCTTTGCAAGTCGCTGTTATTGATTCTCGTCACTCCTCCCGTAAATTAAACAGCAACCAGCTTGTTCTCGGGTTTGGGGGCTAGGCTATTTCCTCGCAAACGCCGTCGGTTCCTCGGTCGCTCTAGTCGTGAAACGACTCACCTTCACAACCTTCGTATCCCTTCCCAACCTCTCTATTAGTGAAGTGCCACCTATCTCCTTCTTGGCTGATGATCAGTGAAGCCGCTGAAGCGCCTTACGTCTCGACGACCCCAGTATTGATCAAGATGTCACTGAAATCAAAGCACGTCAAGAAAGGCATAGTTTCGGATTTAAATTAGCCCGTCGAAGGTGCTCCTCTCGTGGAGGAGCCCATTCCAAATCGGTTGGATGCCCTCACTCCTCAAACTCACCATCATCTCCTGGATCGCAACATTTTGTCAGGGCGCCACCGTCTCTGTGACTTGCAACGCGAAGGTTCAGCTTCTGGGACCATTCTATACAACAGTGTCTTATAAAATGAGGGATGCTGAAGGAATGCTTGCAGGCTCCCCGGTCACTCCCTTCTTTCTTTCTCTTCTCCCCGATTCGTTACCTTGATGGTGGACTTATCGAACTTCAGTTATGACAAGGTCTCGTATGTTGCTGCTCGCGTCCAGCATGCGTCCAACAGCATCGCTCTAGTCGACCTTGGTCAGTAGACCATTTTACCGTCCCCCGTATCCCTGCTTGCTCACCGCCCTTTCCTCAATCGTCTCGAAATAGGCATCCAAGCCTTCATGTGCATCTACGGTCTCCTTATCTTCCTCGAATCTCCTCCCGCCCGGCGACAAGGCCGCTTACCCTACATCATCGTCAGCTTCACCATCTTCTTTTTCTCGACACTGGCGTCTGGGCTTGATGCCTACACGCAGTTCCAGGGCGCTTGGGAACAGACAAGCGGGAAAAGCTACTATGCGATCACTGCGAGGCTAGAGGCTGAGTGGCCTAGGATCTTGAGCTTGATCTGCGTCCTCTTGTCTATGGCTGTAGGAGATGGACTTTTGCTCTATCGATCGTATATTATTTGGCAGGATAAGTGGTGGGTTAACGTACTCCCAGGACTTACGTACCTCGCTTCCATCGGTGAGCATCCTCGTCTTCCGCTACATACCATGCTCAAACTCTATAAATTACGTAGGCATGGGCATTCGATGCATCCTCCCCCAAAGCGTCCCCGACGTCCGTGTCAACGCCAGCGCCTGGACCTTCCTCACCATCGCCATGAACATCATGGTCACCTTCCTCATCTCCCTCCGTCTCCTCGTCACCTCGCGCTCCATCTCCAAAATGCTGGGACCCTCCCAGCGAATGGCCGTCGGTCGCACGCACTACGCCGGGGTCGTCGCTATCCTCATCGAGGCGGCATTGCCCTTAACGGTGTTTGGGATTGGGTACGCGGTTAGTCTGGTCGTGGATGCGGGGATTACGACAGAGTCGGTGTCGAGGTGGCAAATCGTGAATGGGCTCTTTGCGGCACTTTATTTCACTTTTGTGGTTAGTAGGCTCCCTTTCTTCTTCTATCAGACGTGAGGAACTCACTATGCCTGGTGACTCTCTAGGCTATTTCACCACAGATGATCATCTTCCGGGTCACGACTGGTCGGTCTTGGCTCAGCTCCCCAGCCAAGTCCGAACCCGCCATGTCAAGGCCCATCGCATTCGCCAACGGCTTGGATAAAGATAGCCGTGGCCCAATCGACTCGGAATCGTACTTTCGCGGAGTGGATTCTGATATAAGCGTGTCAGTGGCAGGGGAGATTGAAACGAAGAAGAGCGCGGAATTCGGAGATTCGGGTTACGCGGTGTAAGCCGCTTCTTGAAAAGTCGAACTCTACTTGGACAATTGGATGTGTCCCACGAAAGGCTGGGCCTTCAAATCGCAAACACATTTGTGCCCCGAGCGGGCTTGGGCTTCACCCTTCGTAAAGCGGACATTACAAACTCGCCAAGGTTGGGCCGTAGGTGAGAGGGGTGGGTGACAAGGAAGTGCGATACCACACAACCCCCAGCCTAATCACCACGAGGCGTCACCCGGATGTTGGGTAATCCGCGAGCGCTTAACGTCCACGGACTCTCGGTTCACACGATCTCCATTCACGACGCGAGATGGGCAGTGCAGACTCGTACCTTGAGGTCTACGGGGAGACATATTGGCGGGAGAAGGAGAGCCCATTGAAAGAAACGCATCGTTATAGCGGACCAAACGGATGCGGTCCATACCAGTTACGGACCGTCCCATAGACGGTTGAATCGGCAGGCACACTAAGGAGGTTGGAGAATCAAGGCAGAGGACATCAGAGCCTTCGCATTTCGAGTGACTGCGGGTTCCTGTGGGCCTGGGTGGGTAGGTAGTGACTTTCAACCCAATATACGTACCACCCAATGAATTCAAGTCCATCGGCAATGACCGGCGCTGTAGGAATGAGGAGTTGATAGATTCCTGCCCAAACTTGTATGTATCCCCAGTCCAGTGGGAGTAGACGTCCGAGTGAGATGCACGAGAAGTAGTCCGAGTCAGTCGATTCGGAAGGAGTGTTGAACGTTGAAGGAGAGCAGCAACTTTCGATCGGCAGTGGCCGGGATCGTGAGATTGCGGAGTTCAAACGGTTGATTCACTCAGCTCACTGGAACTAACTTCAACTGTCCTTCTCCTTTTACCTCAACGTCAGTGAAGCGTTCCCTGCTCCAGCGAAGAGGGGCCACAAGTAGTCGTACATAAAATACGTCTACGACTTGGAGCGTATTCCAGTGGATGGCACTGTTGCGGCGAACCAGACTCGGTTTTCCGTGTCCTATCTTGTCCAGCCCCACCCAGTTCGAACGGAAACCCGAAACCGCTCGAAAGGTAAACCTCTCCTGTCTTATGCCCTATACTCTCGCCCCCCAGGTTCTCCATTGAAATTTGGCCAATTTATCTCGTCATGCGGCTGGTACTCGCTGCTACATCTGACCCTTCAAGGAACACTTCAATCTTGAGCGTAGCGATGGTTCTTCACAGTGGTGCACCCCTTTTGTGCACCACCAGGCCTCCTGTGCGCATCAGGGTGAAGTTCTACTGGAAATGTAGCATTAGCAAAGGAGATCGTGTGAAGAGTGAGCCCATTGCAGTTTAAGCGCCCGTTGATCACACGACGTCCTCGTGCCATTCAGGTGACGCCCCGTGGTCACCGGACAGGAATTATCTCCCATCACGGCTCTTCCTCGTATATTTTCTCAATTGCGACCTTGACCATGTCTCTACCTACTCGAAAGGAGTACGCAGGGGATACTCGTCGGCTTTTGTTAGCTTTCGATATTGGGACGACCTTTAGCGGCATTTCATACAGGTCTGTGGCTTTAACTGCAAATCAATGGGAACTGATCAAACGATATCGACAGTGTCCTCGATCCTGGTAACGTCCCTGAGATTCGGCCAGTAACACGGTGAGCTTTACGATAGTTTCCCAATGCGATTTGGCTAAGCGTACTCTGCTGCCAAGGTTCCCCTGCCATCAGCATACCGGAGGAGATTCGAAAATACCAACCGTCATCTACTATGATTCTGACGGCAACGTCCGCGCGATAGGTGCAGAGGCACTGAAGGAAGGAACTGAGGAGGATGCAGAAGATAATGGATGGAAGAAGGCACGCTGGTGAGCTTGTGTAGTAATGAAACCGGTCACGCGCGAACAGGTATCACCTGCAGGTTTAAGCTGCACCTACGCCCGAAGCCCAAGCCAACGTCACCTGTGTTGAGGCGCTTCAGCTCAACCCCTGGTGACTCGGACTCTATCCCACCCCTACCGCCTGGCAAGACGGTCGTGCAAGTGTTCAGCGATTACATGGCCTACCTTTTTAAGTGCGCAAAGGAGTTCATCAAGGATACCCATGACGCGACGCTTTGGACATCTCTTGAAGGCAATATCATGTACATCTTGACCCACCCCAACGGCTGGGGCGGCTCACAGCAAGCGCAGATGCGACAAGCCGCGGTCACGGCCGGGCTCATATCGGACACAGACGAAGGTCGTGCTCGCGTCACATTCGTTACGGAAGGAGAGGCGAGCCTGCATTTCTGCCTTTCCAACGGGTTGAAAATTGAAGGCGACGGGGTGAGTTGGTTAATCAGAACATCAAGCTGGCTTTTTTAATTTAATCGAACACATGGGTCGTGTTGCTATAGGAGAACGGCGTCTTGATTGTTGACGCTGGCGGGGGTACCATAGACCTCACAGCCTATCGCAAACTCCCCGACCATTCGTTCGAAGAGATCGCCATTCCGACATGTGTGTTGACCCGTTACACTGTTGTGTCCGTTCACTAACTCCTGCCTCTCCTCTGACAGGCCACTTCCAAGGCGCAGCGTACGTTACCATGCGAGCAGAACAATTCTTCCAAGGTACCTGATCTCGTTCACCATTCCTCGCATAAGTGACGCTAATAGTTGCTTTAAGAATTTCTGTCTGGGACTCGTTTTGCTCAAGACGTCGACGTCCTTACAACGCGGTTCGACAGGAGCACCAAGCACGTATTTCGAAGGGCCGACGAGTCTCATCTTATCCAATTTGCTTCCCGCAGCGAGCGAGACGCAACGCTCAACATTCGGGGTGGTCGGCTCACGGTGGCGGGGTAAGAACCTCTCTCAATGCTGTTGACACACCGAACTCACATCTGCCACAGGTCAGATGTAGAGACCTTTTTCGAGCGTTCAATTTCGTGTATCGTCGAAGCGGTGAGGGACCAGATCGACGCAGCCCATGTCCCCATCAAGGTAGGTGACTTGCAGCCTGAAAAGGGGTGCATTCGTCCTTAAGAGATTGTCCTATCAGACGGTTTTCCTGGTTGGAGGTTTCTCCGCCAGTCACTGGCTTTGTGATAACGTACGCAAGGGCATCGAGCATCTCGGGATTTCAGTCTCACGACCCGACACACATATGTACGTATAGTCCTGTCAGTGAGCCTGTTTGCATTGCCCTCAAATCCATCCTGTAGAAACAAGGCGGTCTCGAATGGCGCCGTATCGTTCTACCTAGACGGTGTTGTCAGCTCCAGGGTCTCTAGACTAACATATGGTGTAAAATGCTACACGAAATACGACTCGACAAAACCAGAACACTATAAAAGGAGACACCTTGCCAAGGTCGAAGAAATCACGGGGGGCCGTATCCTCCATAACTCATTTGCGACCATTCTGCCAAAGGTAACCGTTCGGGTAGACACCCCACCCACAATAATTCCTTATTTATGATGCTATCTTAATGCAGGACACCAGAGTCAAAGAGGCAACCGAATTCCGCAAAAGGTTCAGCGCATTGCGACTGGATCGTGCTTCATTGAGAAAGCACAAAACGTGTTTAGGATGCTACACTGGAAAGTCCAAGGGTCCCCTATGGATGGACGAAGAAACAGGTATGCCATCGCTCTTGGAAGAGTTGTTACCTGGGCACTCAACTGTCTGCATATCCGACCAGAGATGTTTTCGCAAGTGTGTACCATACGGGCCGACACATCCTCTGTACGGCCGTCCGTAGAGAGGTCGACAACCGGGGTGCCGTACTATCGCATTGACTTTGATGTAGTCTTGCTTTTCGGTATGACAGAGCTCAAGGCGCAGATTGCATATTTTGAGGACGTACGTCGCCCTTTCCACTTACTATTATCTTCTCTTTCTGAACTGTGGGACCTCTAGGACGTCGAAAAACGGTGAGAGTTGATTTTCAGTATCATGACGATAGGCCTCGATAGCTAAGTGCGTTTTATTAGTGGGCCAGCAACGGTTGTCTATGAGGACTAGTCATTTGGAGAGATGGAGATTTTGTCAACCCCCCTAACCTGTCGCGCGTTTTTTGTGTCCGGGTGCTGCTTTATGTATACGGGTTCTTGTCATGAAAGCCATAACTCAGCCACACCTCGGGGAACTAAGTAACGGAGGACCTCACCCCTCCTCACCCCATTTTCGACTCCTCCGTCGACCAGCAGGGTATGAGGCTTCCACGAGACTCGGCTATTCCGAAATCCTTGCTCCTTCGCCCGACTAAAGCACCACAACTCCCACTTGTAAGATTTCGAAGAGGGGCCTACCTCATTATTGTAAGATAATAGAAAGTTCCCATAGGCTGGTTTTGAATGTTCTCCGGTTCGTAAAAATGTTGAAGTATGTGGCTTGCACCGTGAACGCGTGTGATGCCACCGGGTCCGCCCCCTTCCTTTCCCTTTCCCAAAGACCTTTGTTACCCTATCCTTATATATTACGGACACCCACCTTACCCTCACCTCAGTCTACTATACGGTGACTGAGATACTTACCCATTGACCAATAGACGTCGGATTTCTACAAAAAAGGATGTACAGGATCAGAGCGCCAGAATATTCGGCAGAACAAGAAAGAGGTCAAGAGGTGCACCCTGCCTACTCGGCGGGGGGATTCTCCACATACTTAGAGGGAGCAACCAGGCATCGAAACCCACAAAAGAGAGCCTAGGACGCCCACAAACATCGTCGTAATACCACAGGGAAACAGTCACACGAACAGCAACCAGGCGCTGGGAACCACAGACACGAGGAAACAGGTAGATTGGCAGGGCGCCGAGAAACCGCAACGAAACCAGAAACCAGGCGCTGGGATAGCACTATGGCGTAGCCATAATAGCGGCGTACAGGGGAACTTCCCGTGCAATCGCCGAAGCCGTTGACGTGCGTTCGAGTGAAGGGGAGTCGAAGAGGGGATTTGTTCCTGACCAGGTCTCGTGCGTAGATGCATTGGGGACACTAACCTGAAGTGTTCCAACCCGAATTAAACTTGAACCACGGGTGCTCAGTTCATCGCTGGGGCCGCGGTACCAAGTTCCAGGATCATGTGGTTAAAAGGCCTCGAGGCGCCAGTGCCGCCTTCCATGGGACCATTAGTCGTGCGCTTTGAATTTCCGCTCTCACCACTCACTAAGATAAGTCTCGTCGCTGCCTCGATGCCTTTAAGAATGGACCTGACGACATATACCTCAACTTCTTCAGGTTCAGCGATGCAATCCTCAGTCAGACATCAAACCCCCAGATTGCGGGCGCTTAATCTGCGATATTTGGGCGAAGCGTGATCAGAGGCCGGATTGGAGTCAGGTGCTCCTAAGATTGCCTCGAGGCTCGGAGGTTGACCGTTGGCCTCTCTGTCCGGTCTGGTAGTTTCGATCTAGCTCCTCACCGATTCAATCTTCCCTTCGTACTCTCGCATCACTCTCAATCGCAACAGCAATTCCACAATGGCAGTGACGACAGGTACATACGAACTGAGATCACCGATGAATACGATCGCTCTGAAGTGCGGAAACATTGACTACGCATTGCTTTTAGATGCTTCACTTCTCATCCACCTCACTCCTGTGCAAGTTCTTCGGGACGAACATCGTATGAAGCGGCTCAAGGCTTGTCTAAGCCAAGGGATCTTCACGTATCCAGACCAAGGAAGGGCCACACAGATCTTTGACGAGTGCTTGAAGATTTGTGGATCAGCAGACACACTCTCCGAGGTTCTCCAAGCCAAGTTCTTTGCCGAGCACACACCCTTCCATTGGGTCCTGTCCAACCTGCAAGAGAAGTCTAGTCCGTCTCCGTTATTCGTCAAACTCTTATCTGTGTGCTATACCCTCAACGAAGAGACACAACGAGAGATCGTTGATATCCTGTACCGAAACTACGACTCCAGAGTTTATGCGGCAGTTAAGGACAAGATTACTATCGTGCACGCTCATGAGGCCTGTAACCCAGGTTTTTTCCAAGACGTTGAGGGCCATCCCATCGTAACCGCCCAGACTGTACGGGGTGGATGCCCAAGCGGACACTCATTCAAGTTCTGCATCCCCAAGTTCTTCGACAGACTTTCGGTGGACGAGGAGGTTTGGTTTGAGTTTCCGTCACTGGGTATGGAATACTGTGGGACATTCCCCATATTTAGTTTCCCATCATTTTGAGGTTGATTAGCTGACGGAAACTTGTCTACGGTAGATACCGACGCTCTATTTTGCCTCAAAGCGCACCTCAAGCCCACACCCCACAAGGCGGGTAAAAACACGCTGCGCTTAGAATTCGAACTTCAGGTGATTTACCAAAAGTATGCGAATCGAGAGCGGGAGGAGACGCAAATGAGATCCTGGAGTGATGTAGGGCTCACCTTCGAAGACTCTGCTGGCATTTCCCTCGGGTCCGGTGAGCAAATCCTTTCTCTCATCTCTCATCCAACCGCTTTTATTTTCTATCTCGTTGGCTTGAGACTGACCTGTCCGGTTTTGACAGGAAACCTTAGGTCCGGGCCGGACTCAGGCTGGCACTGGGACCGTGAATTGGCATTGCTCCCTCGTGCTCGAGACGCATCCAAGTCACTGGGATACATTGAAGGGACGTTGGAGGAGCTGTATCGGTGCGCTGAATTTTGTTTTTTTGTGTTAGAGGCCAGTTCAATTTAGATTGATGTTTCACTTACAGGTCGATGATGTCTGTGAACCCCGAAGTCACTCAGCGCGGCGAGCTCCGTGGGGCCATTTCGCTCTTTTTGCGACTGGATCACTATTATGAATAAGTAGGGTTGGTACAAAGTGCATATTATCCAGCTACAATATGATAAAGCCCTGGCGCCTGTGGGGGGTGCATTATCACCCTGCCACTGCACCGAGTGCATCCGTGTCAGGCCATTCAGCGAGATTGCGCCAGGGAGCTAAATTGAGCTCGGGGGAAGGTATACTGTTTGACAATTAGTATACCGCTTGAGCTTGAGAATTAGGTTCCGTGTCTGATTTAATTCGGGAGGCAGTAGTCTGCACGGTCATGAAAGAGGTGCGATATTGAGCTGTCGGACTCCAGGCCCTCTTTTTATAATTAGACATGCGAGCCAGCTAATGGTACCTCATTTCCCTAAATTTGCATAAGGAAGTGTGTGTCGTAGCTACAAATATTGACAGCGTCACTGAAACCGATATTTCGGCAGTGGATGGCCAAAGGCCACCGAGGGCCGAGGCAGCGCCATGGTCTGTAGTTGGGACCGTGCGCTGGTTGAATACATCCCTCCGACTTATACGAACGACGGGGCGCTGAAGACGGCGTCCCCAGGCCACAGGACCGAGATACAAGAACACTGGTGAATGCGTGGCCGCTACTCACTATGTAGTTACAGTAGTATCTCCATTTCTCAGCTATTAGTTCGAGATCAGGGGGAGGAGGACATTCCCGAACCCCCACCGCATGCCATCCGAGTCGTTCCCGGCTCCGACACGCGACACACAGAAATTAAGCGCCCGTCGCGCCACGCGCCAACGTCAAAATACCACCAATTCAATAGACAATAGACAGAAAAGGCTCAAACGCGACTGAAGTAGTGCAAGAGTAATACCTGGGGTGGTACATACCTCAGACAATCCAGTGCAGTTCAAAGGGATATCGATAGGCGACACATGCAAAAAAGGTCGAATTTCCAATGCGATTATAGGAATACACAATACACTTGGGGTACAAGGTCAAGATGTTAAATTATATACACGGGTAGGTAGGTGCCGCTGTTGGGGCGTTTGCTCCTTTCTTTGAAGCGTTGAACGCAGATGAGTGCTCCACGTTCAAAGGGACAGACGCCGATCGCGGCGTGCGGTTCACGTCCAAGAATCGAATGGAGGGAGGGAGGGATGTCCAGAAGCGTAAATGGTTGCCGACGTCGATGTGGACGCCGATGATGATGACGGGCTGAGCTAGCCAGCAAGATGAACAGAAAAAAACGAAAACAGAAAAGGGAAGAGAGAGGAAGAGAGGGAAAAAGGGAAGAGAGAGAGGTAGGATAAAGATAACAAATGCGGTAGATGCCAATTGACGAAGAAGAAAGAACAATGCACAGTCGGGTATCATCAAAACTTGAACGAGAACGACGGCGTCGCTTTTGGTTGGATCGGTAACGGCGTCGAGATACTTCCCCCTCCCACTCCCCCTCCTCCTCCTATCAGGTTTTGGCTTTGCGGTGCCAGTGTCGATGTCGGTGCGGAAGGTCCCGCTCCAGGCATCAACGTCGACGTCGACGTCGATGTCGATGGCAACGCTGATGAGAATGCGGATGGGAATGCGGATGGGAAGGCTGATGTAGGTGGGAATGTCGACGCCGATGAGAATGTTGTTGGTGTCGATGAGAATGTTGTCGTTGGGTGAGGAGGGTGAGGTTGAGTGGGAGGAACGGGAGGAGGAGGAGGAACGGGAGACGACGCAGGTTGCTGCCCTAGGTACGCCCGAATCTCCGCAGAGGTGACTTCGCGTCGTCCAGCGAGGAGGTAGTATACTCTCAGTTCCTGGGGGTGGGGTGAGCGTCGAGGTCCATACGCACATGCAAACCGCAAGAGGAAGTGTGATGCGGGGTAACACCAACAAACGCCTAATGGAGCTGTAACGTACCTCGAAACTATGATCCACAAACGCCTGCTGCGCCATAATACTCTGCAGAGTCTCCCCCGAATCCAGTGTCGCCGTTGTCGTCGCCCCCGGTGTCGCTGTAGTGGTAGTAGCAGTGGTGGAGGGGGGTACGGCCGCCGTCGAGGCCGTGTTCACAGGCGACTTGACGAACAGGTCCATCTTCACCGTCGGCGGCGCGGTGATGTTGCCTCTCAGGTACGCATAGTACCTCAGCTCCTATGTAAGACGCGTTATAATCAGTATAGTATCCAGGGGTATACATACGCATGCGCAACACTCCACAACCGCAGCGTGTAGTACTACTAAGTATATCCTGCGCACCTCGGGGCTGAAGAACGCGAATAGCGCCGTACACGCGATGCTCTGGTACGTCTCCCCCTCGACCTTGATCGCGTGGAACTCGTGCGCCAGGGGGAGCTCCGCGGCGGTGGTTATGCTGGGCTTCGTGGACGTGCTGGCGGCGAAGGCCGAGATAGACGTGGATGTGGAGGCGGAGGCGGAGGGTAGGGATGTGGGGGCGTAGGGCTTGAAGAGCAAGGGGAGGCCGAGGGCAAGGCGGTCGGTGTCGCTTGTGGGTGTTTCTGGGCTTGGGGGCGGGGCTTTCCCGGTGGTGGTGTAGGCTTTGAGGTAGTCGTCTACACGGACTTCCTGTATCATGGTAAGATATTCGGTTCAATAGGGTGAACCACTGCGCCACTGCGGGGAGAGGTGTTAGTGAAAGAGATGACGGACCTCAAATGACTTGGATTTATAGGCTTCGAGGCCTGCGATCGTCATGAACTTCTCTTCGCCCGCCATCCTCTGCGAGCGGCCTGAGTCGGCGATGTCGAGAATCGAGATATGGGGTTGGGTGGACTTGGAGGCGAACTTGCGGCGGAGACCTCGTGTTTGGTTGCGCTTGGGGTGGGGGCTTTCGGGGTTTGAATGCGGTTGACCCTAACCCCAGGTACCAGGTCAACCTGGGCGCCTACACCATCGACGTATCGCGGGTCTCGCGTATTCAACATTAGCAGGAGCTAGGAATCGGAGGGACTGGCTGCATAGAACATGCAGAACTCGCGAAGCCCTGAGTTGACCACGGCGTGCCTCCCAGCAACCATGACCCGATTCGAACGAACTTTCAACCCGAGATAGAGTGCCAGCCCAATGAAGAGGGTTCCATGATGGATTGCAATTGGGTTTGCCCACCCCAACTACTTGCCGGATCTACATCGCTACCCCTTCGACGCCTTCCCTCACTGTTCGCAGCTCCTCCACTACGTCAGTCACCGTGCCCACTCGCCCTCGCCGGATCCCCCTTCGTCGTAGCCCCCCTTCGCCTCTCCCGTCCGACCTCCAGCTTCCACCACCCCCTGGTAGGCGCTTACACAACAACAATATCGCTGATCCTGCGTATTCGACACCAGCGACGAGCAAATCGATGTTTTTAATGTCAAGACCGCAGCTGTGAATACGCAGCCATAGGAAGTAGCAATCGCGAAACTGGTTATTACAAATTCCAGTCGACTTGTACGCCTCCAGCCTCGTCACGCTTCACCACCCCAAGCGAGCCGAGCCCTGTGATACAATTGACGTGAAGTCCATCGAAATCCCACCCGATCTCTCCCTCGTCGTCGCTCATCCACTCCCCAGGGGCCCCTGTTCACCTGCTCCTCGCCATCGCCCGCCCTTCGACTTACACCTCCGAACGCCGGCTCTGTACGGTGTACCCACGCCGCTTGAAGGGATCCAAAGCTACCCCGGACGCCTTGTTCGACCCAAGATCTACGACCAACGCCGTGTTACTGACGGGTGACCACCCGAGCTCGCCAAGCCCTGCGTTGACCCTGACACTTATAGACGGGGTCTGGCCCACTCCAACTGCCCGCTTGAAGATGACCCCGCAAGGCCAGGTCTGTATCCACTCCCCTTCGGCGCCTTCCCTCGCTATCCACCTTTTGTCCGGCCGACAACTGCACCACCCCGGTCACCCTCGTCGGACCCCCCTCCGTCATTCGCCGCCTCTTCTGTCCAACCTCCGGTTTCCACCACAATATCACAGATGCTGCGTCTTCAACACCAGCGGCGGTGACCGACTCGGCGTACCGAAGATCAAAAACGCTCTAGGAAGGATACCTCAATTTCAGGCTGGCGACATGTACCTGTGCCGCCCAAGCGCGTTCTTTGTCACTCGCCCCTTCGGCTTAGGACTCGGACGCCGTACCCACGAACTGGACAGCATCTGGCGCGAAGATGCTTGGCCGCACCACCACCATGTTGTTGACCTATCCGACTCGAACGCCCCCGCTGGTAGCAAGCTCCCGACCCCAAGGTCGTCAGTTCCTGTGCCGAAGTGACCCAAATTCTCGCTCACCCGGAGCGGGCCAAGCATAATAATAATGCGCAAGAGTGCGACCAACGACTGTGCGACATCATCAAGACCATTTTGTGCTAGGCGATGGCCTGCCTTGACATCGAGAAAGAACTCTGGGCCGACGCCTTAGCCACCCTTCGCCGCCGCGAACGCCTATACATCTTCTATGCGCCGGCGCGCTCCCGCCTCAACCCCCGGGCGATTCCTCTGTCGGCCGAGGACGTACACTCCTGCCTCGCCAGCTTACCCATGTGTGTCCCGGACGGATCGTCGATGTCGTATGAAGCGCCAGTGCAACAAACAGTACGCCTGGCGCCAGACCCTGCGCTTATTCCGGGTGACTATTACTCCCCACACGCGCGGTGGTGCCTCGTGAACTCTCGTGAACCGATCGGCGTCTGCGTCGGGCCCTGTGCCCTCTTTCGCCTGGTTCATCTACCGCTCTTCGTCGTGACTCCCAGTCCCCACCTGTGCGACCGCCGAACCCCGACGTCATAGTTCGTGGAAGTAGACGCTATTCGAGTCGGTCTCGGACCTGTAGCCCGGTGAATGTCGCTCTATGAGCAGATTGGGAGAATCAAGGCATCTCCCCCTCCTCAATCTCCACTGGCTGCCACTCTATCGAACCTCGACACAACCGGCTCGGCCTCTGCAAGCCATTTACCACCGTGCCCCACGGCACTGAACCGCTCACCTCCCAGTATCCCGACCAGGTTGTATCTGATTTCGAGGTGAATGTCCCTCACGCACCCACGCCCACTTCTCATGACGGTCCGCGAGTGCATTTCCTTACATGCGCGTTGCGCCTATAGTCGCACAGGACCATCCTTTCCCCACCACATTTCCTTTTACCTCCCAAGGTCTTTTGTTACTCTGAAAAGGCTTTGAATTTGATTTCGCGAATTTATTCTCGTGGTGGTGCCCTCGAGGCCCTGTCCCCGTCGACTTCGAACCTCTCTAGCCTCTAGAAGGCTTCAGGCTTGGCTATCGACTTTGTAGTGGCCTACGAAGGTGCTGTACACGTTCAAACCAATATATTGGTCGTATTCCAGGGGCCCTCACAATAAACCCTATTTGTACTTGCTTGGAATGAAAGCTATCGGAGTCTGAACCCCACAATAACAAGCGTAACCGAGCGGCGTGATCTCTCACCACGACCACGAGCGCCTAAACCGACGGATGAACGTGAGTCCCGATAGAATCCAGCCAACCGACCCCTCACCTCGATGCAGAATCTGTTGAGGACCCTCACGGAGAGCAGGGCCAAGCCCCCGGGGGACCTCAAGCTCCTCCTCACAGCAGTCAAGGAGACTCGTGTATGTGCTGTACACCCATACCATTGTGCCTGGTCCCGGCTGACGATTGCGTAGAAGGGGAATGACTCAAAGGCGGACAGGTTCGATACGAAGCAGTCCGAGATCTTCCACGAGTCGCTGGAGAACCTCCTTGCGGATTTGAGGACGATTACTATTGTAAGTGTGGCTTGGACCTTTCGCGCGTCACGCGTCTCATTATGGGGTAGGACAACCGCGACGCGGAGGCCTTTTTGAAGCCTGTGTCTCGGCAGGAGGTTCCCGACTACTATGACTGTGAGTTCCTTTGTTTAGATTAATGTCCCGTACTAATGACACCAGACATCACCAACCCCATGGACTTCCTCACCATCGGCCGCAAGCTCAAGACAAAGTCGTACAAGTCCAAACGCGAGTTCAGAGACGACCTCGACCTCATCTGGTCCAACTGCTACAAATACAACGCAGCAGAGGACCACCCCCTCCGACAATGCGCCGACCGACTCAAAGCGAAAGCCGAGCGGCTGCTCAAGTACATCACAGACCGCAAGGACCGCGTCGAGCCTCCAATACCCTTTGACATGGCGCAACCGGGCATCGCACGGCCGAGGCTCACGAATGGGGTCACTACCACGCACAAGAGGACGGCGTCGTCGATACCCCAGGTGCCTACACCCCCACTCCAGCCCGTCGCGAGCACGTCTGCGCGGAAACTCGAGAGCATCCCCTTTGCCGACTCCCCCGCACTCCTCCGCACGCAAGAAGGCATGTCCCTCTTCCGCGACATCGACCGCGGGCTGCACGCCGACTCGCAGCATGCGCTCAACAAGCTGAAAGACCTCGTCCCTTTTCCCGATCAAGACGACTCCGAGCCGGACTCGGACCAGGCTCTCACAGGGGACAAGCGCAAACTCAACGGGGCGGATGGGAGGCCACGCAAACGCGCTAGGTTCGCGCTCCCCGATGACCTCGCGCACACGCAGCTGTGGTGGAGCGCCGTGCAGACGGACTCGCTCCTGGCGAATGGGCTGCCCGAGATCCCGTATGCTGTATCCAGGCGCCCGCGGCTGAAGCGGAGGAAACGGAAGGACTTGGAGGCGGCCCCGACAAAGTCGATGCTGGGGCTTATGAACGGTAATATCAAGGCGATGAGGAGGGTACGGCAGATACACGCGAAGATATCGGCGTTGGCGGCTTCAACTGACGATGCACCGGACGATGGGGGGTTCAGCGCGGGGCCTACTGCGAGCATGGGTGGGGGGATGCCAGCACCGATGTTTGCTGTGCCCCCAAACGACGACGACGCGGTGGCGGACGACAAGATCGACGAACGACATTGGCTGGATATTGCAAAGGCCCAGCAAAGAGGGAGGAGGCTGGAGATCGGGCAGGAGAATGCGCAGGGGTGTACGCGGTGGGTGGGGGAGAAGATTCTGGAGCATGCGGGATTCCAGGGGGCGAGTCGGGGGGCGATGGACGTCCTTACTGGGGTGTTTGAGGAGTTTTTGGGAAATGTGGGGAGGAGTGTGAGGTTTTTGATGGATCGGTATGGGAGGAGTATGAGTTCGGAGGAGATCATTCTACATACGTTGTTTGAGAGTGGGGTGTCACAGGTGGCGGAGTTGGAGAGGTTTGTTACCGATGATGTGGAGAGGTATGGGACGAGGTTGTTGGAGTTGGAGAAGAAGTTGGTTAATGCGTATCGGGAAACGGTGCGTCTCCCCTTGAGTATCCTCATTCGCGTCCCAACTCACTACTGTACAGACCGCTGGCGACATTCTGGAGGAAGAAGGCCTCTTCGATGAGGACGACGAAGAAGAAGCCGGAGCCCTCACTCTGTACGTCCCCCTCTTCCCTCTCCTTCCCCTCCTTACTCACATTCCCCCTCTTTTCCAGCGGTGACTTTGCCGACTCCCTTGGCGAGGACTACCTCGGCCTGCGCGAACTCGGTATTGCCCAAGAATTTGGCCTCAGCACACTCTCCATCCCCAAATCCCTCCTCCGACGCAAGAAAGCGAATGCCAAACTCGCACAAGCGAAGCCTACCGAAAAACCCCTCGATTACCCCTTACCACCACCCCCGCCTACGTTCACGCATACAACGCTGGGCCATACGATTGGCTTGCTCAGGCCATATTACGAGAAGAGGTTCGAGTTGAGGGCGAGGACGCTTTTGCCCACGCCCATGAGCGCTATGCAGGCGACGCCTATGATGGGTGGGCTGCAGCCGTTGGCGGGGCCGGTGATTGGGGGTGCGACGCCGTCGGTGCTGATGCCACCTCCCGCACCAAATATGGGGTTCACGAACTTGCCTGGACCGAGCCTGCCCAACCTCCCTGGACCAACGCTGCCTGGCCCAAGGCTCCATCCACCACCTCTACCTGCGCATACGACGACGCCATACCCGCCAAACCCATACCCTACTCCCTCACCTGCACCGACGCCTTCCATGTCCCCGATGGCTTTGCCACAGATGCCTTCCATGTCCTCCAAGCCACCTCCCACACCTACCTATACGAGTCCCTCGCTTCCTTCAACCAACCACCTCTCTCCCCCCAGCTTCTCTTCCGCGCCCCCTTCATCCACAGTCACTCTTACGATGCCGACGCCCGTCCCCTCGTCCACTCCATCATCTTTCCCCGTCCCTCTCCTCCAACCCCCGCCTCCGCTGGTTATACCCCCAGATATGGACCTCCCCGACGACCCTGTCCCGTACGCCCAGGCGAAGATGGGTCCCCTCGGGCAAATCGCGAAGCCCAACACCAGCTCCGTCTCCTCATCCAAGAAGAAATCATCATCCTCTGGCGGTGGCGGTGGTGGCTCCTCATCGGGCCCTCCGTCTGCGTACCCCGGGGGCGGTGGAGGCACGACGACGTTTATACCTACGATTATAGGCCCGAATGGTCTGAATGCGCATATGGATGGGAGGGGGAGTGCGAGTCCGGCGAAGAAGGTGGGTCCGGATGGGCAGCCGGCGAGGGGACCGGGGAGGCCTCCGAAGAAGAAGGACCCGCCGCCGGGGTTGGTGCTTCCGGTTAGTGCGACGACGAGTCAGGCGAGTTCGAGTGGGGGGTATACAGTTCTTGCGAGTGCGTAGGTGCCTGTCAGTGCATGGGCTTTGCCCTGCATTTCACAGTGGTTCGAGGATACGATCGAGTCTATTCTCGCCCCTTCCCTCTCGAACTTTCTGGGTGCTTCAGTCGGACGTTACATTCATGGATTATTTTACCTTCTCTTCCTGCTGTTCATGACACTTTGCTATGCACGCAATTTTGGGTTCCGTGGCATACTGTACTAGATAACACCTTATTCGTCATTCGTTCTCGGACTTCTGCCGCCCTGCGCATCGTACCACACCGCCTCGAATATCTGCGGGCTGTTGTTCTTCTCTGGAGAGCACTGAATCGCCTCGAGGAACTGGATCGCTTTGCTGTGCCTAATGACGACTTTTGATAACGCACTGCCCAAAGCGGTAGCTCCCGAGATTATCTAAATCATCGAACCAACTGATCAAGTGCGCCCATATAAGCTTGGGCCTCGCTCTTTGCTTCTGAACCATAACAATCTCGAACTAAACACTATGTCGTACGGCGGAGTGAGTACCCTCTTTCTTTTGGATCATCGTTGTCTCCACCTGGATGATCGAGGAACTGACGATTGTTTCAATCTGCGGCGCCCCTGTCACAGTACGGAACCCCGGCTGGAGGAGGATACGGCGCACCACCCCCTGGTGGACCTCCCGGAGGAGGATATGGAGGAGGATACGGCGCTCCCCCTGCTGCTGGAGGATATGGCGCACCACCGCCCGCTGGAGGGTACGGCGCGCCTCCCCCTGGTGGACCCCCTGTACGTCCCCCTCCTAGTAGTACTGTGGCGCTTAGCTGCCCATCGCGATCGTGCGGTCTGACATCGTTGTTATAGGGTTACGGAGGAGGATTCAGTGCTCCTGGAGGTAACCGCCCAGCTCCCCCTGGTGCTGACCCTCAGTGAGTGGCAGGAGTTGGGGGAAAAGGAGGGGAGCTAATTGATGGTTGTAGGCTCTGGGGATGGTTCACCGCCGTCGATACCGACCGATCTGGCATGATTAATGCACAGGAGCTTGGTACGTTCTTGTTTACTCGTTCCGGGCGTGGCTAGATGAGATACGAAGCTGACTATCTCCTTGATTTGTAGAGCGCGCGCTTATCAACGGGGATTGGACTCGTCAGTGGCCTGTCTCCTCCTCGTACATTTCCCGGACCTAATGAATGAATTAAAAGCTTTCGACTTGGACACGATCAAGCTCCTCATGACGATATTCGACGTCGACCGCAGCGGGACCATCGGTTTCAACGAGGTCAGTATCCGGTGGACGTCTTCCCCCGACCAACAACTAACCGACTGCTTCAGTTTGCCGGCCTCTGGAAGTACGTCAAGGACTGGCAAAACGTCTTCAGGCACTTTGACCGCGACCGCTCTGGTTCTATCGACGGCGGCGAGCTGCGCGAGGCCCTCGCCCAATTCGGCTACAACCTCTCTCCCCAGCTCCTCGACCTCCTCCAGAAGAAATACGGTGAGTCAAATCTCGCGTGCATTCTTGTGTCGACCTTACGCTCATGTCAGACGCCGCGGACAAAAAAGCGAACCAAGCGGCCACACGTGGTGCCCCGCCTCCTGGTATCTCCTTTGACCGATTTGTCCGCGCTTGCGTTGTTATTAAGCAGCTTAGCGAGAGCTTTGGGAAGCTCGATTCCGACCGCGATGGATGGATCCAGATCAACTACGACCAGTTCATGCACACCGTCCTCAGCCTTCCTTAAGCGCCCACACCCGGATCAATTCTTGAAGTCTTGCCGCTCCGTTTCTCGTTTTGCTCGTCGATTTTTGGTCTTGGTTCTACCTGTATATGACGCTGCTTGGTAGGAAAACTGAATGTACAAATATCCTTATCACATCAAGTAACGATTTTCTCGATGAATATGTTTCGTGATTTGACCTCCGACTACGGCTCGATGCTGGCGAGTTCATTATACTATTTACACCGACTCCCGTGTAGTTCAAACTATGGGTATTAGCATGTCCAGTTCCCGCATGCCGGGAACACCGCAGGGAAAGTGGGCAAGAGCGTGTTCCAGTACTCGCACACAGCGTCGACTTCAGTGTGGTTTCCGGGCAATGCTCGTGTCGTCGACGTCCCCAGAATCGCTAGGGTAGAGGGTTTTGAGGGATCGTACTTCTCCCATCCTGAGATGTTCGGTCCTCTGAAGGGGTCTATAGTTCGAAAATAACCATTGTAATCATCCTCTGAAATAAACGAGCGGATGGATAGTACTCACCCTTGACGAAATTCGTCCAAGCAGTGACCATCAAGTCAGAGATCTGGACTTGCTCCTCCGTGGCTCCCGTGAACGGGGGGCTCAACACGATTGTCCTCCACTGGCCCATAACGAACCGGATATCGGACCCGTGGAACGCCCCGATCCTCACACCCCTCGAGTTCAAATTCGGCGCGACGTGGTCCCAGCGGTACCGCCACACTGGTGTCGAACCTTTCATACCCTTCGAGCCTTTAGAGCGTAAAGTCGCGAGGTTACTCGCATGGCAAAGCATATGCGCGTCCCGCCATATCGCTGCGCTCGCGTTGTACGCGGTGGGGTAGGTGGTGGATGGGACGGGGTAGAGAGGGGAGAGGGAGGGTAAGGAGGTGAGGGGGAAGTTGAGGTTGTTGGAGGAGATGTAGGGGGAGATGGTAGGAAGGTAGGCGGTGGGTTCGCCTTCGACGATGAGGGTGCCTTCGTCCTGGGTGAGAGTGGGGTTAGTTTGGTATGAGTGGATTAGATGGCGAGGGAAACGTACCTTGTTCGTACCGATGAGGAGCGGGATTTGGGCTGTTAGGCCTGCTTTGTTTTGTTTTACGTAGCTAATGGTTTGCGTGAGCCGTTAGCCTGAGCGAATGCACAATCTACTGAATTGGATACACACTCTTTCCAAATCGTGACATTATCCGTCACAGGCTGGAACTGTGCCCCCGTTTCCAACAAGACCTTTCTCAGCTCCTCCCCTTCCTGTTTACGGAGGCAGTCAAGCTGGCCCCCGCCGGAAGGGCAGTTGAGCTTGGAGGAGAGGAGTGTGAGTTGGGAGTCGATAGCCCACATTGGTTGGGCGACTTTTAAAAAAAAAAAAAAAAAAAAAAAAAAAATAGGGTTGAATTTGGTGGTATGTGAAAGGGAGGTGGAGGGAGGGAGGGTACGTACCGTCTCCGCTTTGCATTATGGCGCCTCGGATGAGGGGGCCGCGGTAGTATGCGGACATATAGAAGTTCGTCATCCCTAGCCGCATCCATTACTCTATCAGCCAAACACACCCTCCTCCACGAAAAAGATAGGACTCAGTTTACCTGCGCCAACCGACTCGCCTCCAAGCGTAATCTTCTTCGGATCGCCCCCGAATTGCTTCGCGTTGGCGTGAAGCCACTCAACGGCAGCGCGCGTATCGAGGAGCCCGAGGTTCTGTGTCTTCCCCTCTTTTTGGAGTTCCGAGGAGTGTGGAAAGCCCCAGAGGGAGAGGCGGTAGTTGAAGGACGCGAAGACGATTCCCTATCAAATAAAAACGGGCTTAGTGAGTGGAGAAGAAGGAAAATAATGAGAAAGCTTACTCGGGCAGCGAGGTATGTGCCGTCGATCTTTGGGTCGGAGGATGCACCGCTGTCGAACCCGCCACCACTGAAGGCGACTGAGGTGAGAAACTCACTGGGAAGAAGAAATATGTGGGCGTGCGTACTGGGCATAGATATACACCGGGAGGTTCCTCGCATTCACAGGAGCGATAATATTAATCCTGAGGCAATCTTCACTCTGTATCGCCGTGCCATTCCCTCCGTCAGCTCTGCCCTGAAAACACGCAGGCCCATACTCGCTCGCGTTGAATACCGCTCCGACATCAGGTACAATAGACTGAGGTGGCAGCCACCTGTTCTCCCTGGAAGTGTCCTGAGCGAACCTCACCCCGAGCCATTTAAGGAGGGGTGTGTCTGGTGTGGTTTTGGCGTCGAGGAAGCCTTCGACGACTCCAGAGGTGGTTCGTCGTTTCAAGTCTAGACCATTTGGTGGAGGAGGCGTACCGGGTAAGCCAGCAGCGGTGCAGAGTCCCAGGAGGAGACTGGAAAAGAGGAACGACAGGAGCAGGTGTTTGGAGTGCGACATTGTCCAGTGTTGGTCGTCTCGAGTCACATAAAGCAGAAGCCCCCAATTGAACGTGCCCTGTGCAGGCTCTCAGGACTCGGGACGACCTCGGTATTGCGAAGCACCTCACTCTTCCTGGAATCCTGGGAGCTTCCCATCCAGTGTCATGGGTCCAAGTGGGCGTCAAGGCCCGGGGAAGAGGAGCAACGAGATACTTCGGCAGAATCCGGCGTGCCGAGCTGCCGTAAACTCGAACTTCCCATCACGTGCAGCGCGAACTCGGGGCACGCGACGGAACGCGCCTCTTTTCCAGCTCTTGCTCCCAAACCACATCCCCGTCGACCTATTTCGAGCTCTGAAACCATTCAAGATGTACATCGCGTCGACCCTGAATGCGAATAACAAGTCGAAAGGCCTCGTGCGCGCTGTGGTGTGCAGCTACGGTGGCAAGTTCAAGTTTGTCGCGAAATCTGAGGAATATGGGGTACGAGATGGAAGCGATTGCTGGGAGTTTTGTCGGTTTAAATGTGTAAAATTTGCAGGAGACAGTGAACGCGATTCGAAAGGCTTTCGATCTACACCCAGAAACTCCCGTTACGCTCTCAACGAGCTCGCTCGATGTGTGTCGTGGACAGGCGGTGGAGATCGACGAAATCACGTACCCAATGCTCTGGGAGTTCGTCGATGAAGTTGCTATTACCACACCTGGTGAGTACCTCCGCTGGTATCGGGTTCAAAGATGGAGTTGAAGTATGTTCTATTGCAGAGGAGACGGCCTCGACAGCCCCCAACGTCCTTTCAACCACACATTCGCAGTCACGACGGAAGAGCAGGATCTCGGCGATTGCTGCCACGGCACGTCGATCTCTGGCTTTCACATCTCGACTGAGTGACGTCGAAGGCTTACCATTGAGGAGTCTCAATAGCAGCACCGCCAGTATACCCCCTCCGCCAAACGACGCCCAAGATGAACAAGCTCAAGCGGATCTTGTTGAGGCGGAACTACTCGATGCCGCTACGGAGGAACAGGAAGAAGAACAGTATGAGCATGTTGAGGAACTGGTCGTCAAGCCTTCGCAGAGTAAGACCGTTGGCAACTTGTTCGACGATGATGATGTGGAAGAGGCACCTCGACCCAGTCGACAGCAGCCGAGGAAACCGTCGCTTCCGCCTACCCCTTCTCCTACGTCGAGGAGAGGTGCGTTTATATCTTTTGAAGGAAAGACATGCGTCTGACGCTGACTTCTATCAGCCGTTCCCACTACCCTATCTCTCGGTGAACCTAGCGTCAAGGCGGAAGTTCCAGTCAAGACCGAAAAGCCAGAACCGAAGAAGTCGAAATTCAAGGCAAAAGCCGAGCCCGAACCAAAGGCCAAGGCGAAGGTTGAAGCTGGGCCAAAGACTCAACGAACACGAGAAGCCTCACCAGCACCAAGGGCCAAGGCCTCTCGTTCCGCCGGGGCCAAGGACAGTCAGATCGCCATCGCGATTTCAGGCCCAGAAGATGACCAGCGCGCACAGTTCAAGATGCGGGGGAAGCACCAGATCCAGAAGATTCTTAAGACTGCCTGTGCAACCTTTGGCCTGGACTTTGAGAGGTGTGCACTTATTTCCTTTCGAGCCGAGTTGGTCGGTTACTGACCCGTTGTACTTAGGGCGACCCTCCACCTTGTTGACGAGGATGAGGTAGATGATAACGGCGACCCCGTCACGACTGAGCTGCCCAAGGATAAGACGGTGCTGCGGTGTGGTATTAAGGATGGGGCGCACTTAGTGATCCATATCGAGCAGGAAGAAGAGGAGGAGGGGGAGGAGGAGGAGGCCTATGACTATTGATCTACTTTCGCTGAGTGTTTGCTTTCATCGCTTGCTCCATATTGTACAATACCATCTCTGATTTCTATCTTACCCATACCACGCTCCACTGGCTTTTGCTGAAGGGACTGCTTCGAGTGGTCGCGATTTGAACACTGCCTGTGCATCGGTTATGAGTACGGGCACACACGGTGTACCTTCAGTTTGATGGTCAGTTGGAGATATGCTTCTCGGGAGCGGGCGCCTTTTATGCCTCCGCCCCCTCTGGTCTTGTGCACTGATGCTGGGAGAACTTGGCTGTGGGCGAAGTTGAGTGCTTATGATCATCTAGTCGAGCCTTGATTCCGTTGACGGAGAAGCTGGCAGTTGAAGGGTCAACACGAGCACCGCACTGTATGTGTTGGAGAATCTGTGTCTACGGCCCGTCTCCGGATACTACAAAGTGCGTTTGGCATCATCGCAATTGAGGTCGTCTGTTCTGCACGGAAGGCCTGGACTACTCACATTTTATCACCTGGTGACGACAATGTCGCCCGATTCCTGACCAAATTTGTTTTGAATCTAGTCCCGCTAATTTCTTCGGGTCGAAAGGGAAATATCCGGATGGGTATTCGGGGGCGACTCCTTGGCATATCCAGAGCACGGTCTCGTCATGCCGTCGCTTAGACGTTACGACAGGGTGTATGGGTGGTCATCCTGAAGCCCAAGTTGTGGGCGAAGGTGGGTCCCTTCTTGTAATCTGCCGCAAGCATTCACTACCCCACCTTCGGGCTGTTATCAGTGGAAAATCAAGATGAGGAGTGCACTAGAAGCTGCAAGTTGGGACCGGGAACCTCGTAGGCCAACCGAGGGATCAGGCATGTATCACGGCACTGTACCGCCCATGTCAGGATCACCCCTTCAGTCCCGTTACGGGACGCTTGAGACACGGAACTGCACAGCGGTTAATCTTCAGCATATCTAGGAGCCCCATTTTCAGACAACAAGGCACCCGAGTGTGCACTGGGCTGCGAAGCCACTGTCATGATCGGTCCAACTCTGACACCCTGCCTGTGTGCGATACGTAGTCGCAGGATCAGTGTGTTCTGTCAAGAACAACGCTCTTTTGAAAACATGCTACCTGCCCGAAAACTCAGATAGAGCAAGAGGTAAGGTTTCTTTCGCTCTCTTCCAATCGCCTTCGGAAGCTACTGAGCGGATGAGCAGGCGTTGAGGGGCCGGGCAGCTGCGGTGTGTTTTAGCGCCCGGCCGCCATCAGACTTGCCATCAATCCTCACCAGATGCGGCGTGGCACTTCCAAGTCCGAGCCCTTGTTGATCTTCATTCACCATGTCGAGCGCCCAATTCTATCCTCGACGGCATGGGCCCGCTCAGGACGCCACGGACATTGTTCCTGTTCTTTGAGCGCCCGGTGCTGAGACGCTGGTCGTCCCCGTCTCAACACCGAGAACCCATGACAAGCGAGGGAGCGGAACGTACGTTGGGCTCGATACCTATCACACACAGCGCAAGACTACACATGGACTCTGGAGGTATTTGCTAGGGGTTTGGAATCGGGGGTCAAAACCTACGACCAGCGTTGTGGTCGGAATGATAGAGAACACTGATACATCATCGGGGAGGACTGAGCCCACGATAAACCTCGGCGTTCGGGGTCAGTCTGGCTGTACAACAGTTGTTGCTGGCGCCCAGGGCCCACATATATAGGGGAAGCGAGCCGCTCACGAACGCTTTTTCCCATCGCCAGCCTCCGTCCCGCCACCATGAGGAGGGGTGTATCCGTCTCCCTTTCCGCTGCTTCCTATCTATTCACTCATTTAATCACTTGCGCTAATGCCAATTCCATTCCTTACCTTCAACCGGTGAGTCCGATGGCTTCTTGGCATCTTCGGAATCCAGCTCACATCGTATTAGGGGTTTTCATTTGAATTCGTAGGCTCCGAAACGACAGTTGCCCTTCCTGTGACAGGTATGGCCTGTCTCCTCACCTGTGTGACGAGGTCCCCGCTGAGCAGTGGGACCAGCGCAATGTGAAACGATATCTCTCAAATGGAGTCGTAAATCTACTGCGAAAGGGTACGTTCTTCGGCAATTTGGCGCGTCGAAATCTCAATTTCCTTTCCTTAGACCACCACCAATCGCGCCATATTTCCTTCAAGTATTTTCATCGTCAGTTCCCTCAACTTGAACGCTCGGCGCGCCTGTACCAACGAATATCCCCCACAGCTCCTCCCCTTCCCCCTTCAGCGTACCTGCCGGACCTGGGCCCACCTTCGTATGTCTACAATGCACAGGAAGCCTGATGTTTGGCTTATCTGACTGACATCCTACTTTTAGGATTGGCAGGTCCCATTCGCCCCGCAGATACAGGTACGTCCGTCTTTCGTGCTTCTTCCATCACGAAGCCGCTGAGGCTGATCTTTATTAT
Source organism: Coprinellus micaceus (assembly GCA_951394405.1). Taxonomy (NCBI): domain Eukaryota; kingdom Fungi; phylum Basidiomycota; class Agaricomycetes; order Agaricales; family Psathyrellaceae; genus Coprinellus; species Coprinellus micaceus. The sequence goes on along the minus strand of OX596336.1, from coordinate 650,103 downwards.
CTGCAGTACCAGATTTGCATGGTATGCATCCAAATCGAGCCCTTGTCGTGGGACACGGACTGACTCTGGGTCTCCTCAGTACGATATTCAGGGCACCTCTGGCGGTTGTCGCGCAATCCGCACCATGGTGGCTAGCTCGACGCCCAACGTATCATGCCAGAACGTCACGAGCCTTCCTCAACTCTCTGCATCAACACCCACGGATGATCAGAGCAAGCCCATTACACAGCCGCGGGTGATCAGCCAGGTGTGCAGCAGGTTCTCCCGCAATCTCTCTCGAAATGGGGTGCTAATCAAACCTTGATAGTGTAGCGATTTTTCGGTGACACCTGCTGCGGGGACTCCCCCGTTCACACTCACGGTGAATTCGGAGTCTTCGAGCGCTCAAGAACACGGCATGCTGATCGACATACCTATTCTAGGTCGCCCCCAGCCGACATCCCCCCGTAAATATCACTTCGAATGGGAGAGATCCAATCTACTGGACCGTTGCTCTCGTAAGTCGCCGCTGGTTACTGTTCTTACAGCAGTTGACTAAAATTTCGATTGTAGCCTGAAGGTTTCCCGTTCTTCGCGTCGTTGACGAGCTCGGAAGGCCTTTCCTGGTCAAGAGGACCTCTGTACGTCGATGGCCAGGGCCCGTCTGACTGCCTCTCACCCGGTGCACTGTAAGCATTTCGAGCGAACCATCATTTCATTACCCGCTGACGCTCTATTTAGCCCCAAAGGCACATTCACCGGTGCGACAGCAGGAGCAGGAGCAGGCGGTTTGATGTTAGGCGCGGGGTTGGGTGTCCTTGCCATGTTCCTAATTGCTCGGCGGAGACAGGGCAAGAACCCCGCAGCGTCAACGAGAGGGATCCCGAACATCTCGAAGCCGACGCTCATACCGGAGCTGTCACATAACCCCTACCCTGCGACACCTCCCCCACCACAACGTGCCGCATCCGCCATCCAATATCCCCCTCCATCCATCTTTTCTCAAATGCAATCCACAGTTTCTTCAGTGCCAAGTTCGCCTGAGCGAAGTCACTTCCTCCATCAAGATCCCTTCGCTTCAGCCCCTCCCTCACGAGCACAAGACTCGACGATGTCAATGTCAATGGAGACTTCAAGCGACTCAATTCCGGAAGGTTATTCCGAACTTGGGAGCCCGACGTCGTCCCATTTCCCCCTCGACGTCAAGCGGCGAAGAAGTCAGCTCAGCCAGAGCAATACTGTTCCTCATGTCCCCCACGTACCACGAAACGAGTCGCCCAGCCGAACACCATCCCTCCGGTCCTACACCACCTTCGCTTCTACGTCGTACAACGAGAGCTCCTACACACCTTCAGCACATAACTCGATGATGCCTTTAATGCCCTCGTCGGTCAGCTCTCGAAGCTCAACGCGGACATCAAGAAGGGTCAGTCGGGCACCAACGTATGTGCGACGCCCACCGCCTAGCCACATATCGGCATCCGAGATGCTTGGCTTGCGAGACGGCGACTCAATGATTGGTCCTGGGGATATGCCACCTCAATACATGAGGAATCCAGCGGAACAAGAAACCACGGTGGCAGGCGGAGCCTTGGTATAGTTGATTGCAACGCCCTTCTTTCTCGTTCAGTGACGCTCTACCCATTATGACATCTATATCTTATCACTGTATTTATAGTGTGGACCATTCTAATTTTTTCGACAGTAGTTCGGCTCCAGGCATCCTGCCTTGTGTGTTCGCCCTCGGAACGGGAAAATGGGCCGCACCCAGAGATGTTACTATGGCCACTGTGGCTTTCCGTACACTTCAGCCTCGAGGTCCATTCGACTCCATTACCTTGTCTGCTTTTTCCGAAAGTAACAGAGCTGTGGCTTCCTGTCGGGTGACCGACCGGTCACATCCATGAAGTGGCTCAACTGATTCCGGCCTTTCAGAGCCATTTGATCGTGTATAAAGGCATATCGTCCTCCATTCCCGACTCCATCGTTCTTGCCCTTTCGTCGCCCACCCACACCCTCACGGCGAGCAAAAACGCCCCGTACGCCCCTGCGACACGCTTTGTTACACGCGAGGACCTCGAAAACGCGCTCGATCGACTGACATAACATGCATCGACAGGCCACCAAACTCTCCGCGTTGCAACCGCGAGGTGGATATTCAAACGGATGCACGATCAACTGGAGCAGCAGGTCCTCTTCTATTAGGACCTGGGAGACAAACACTGCGATTTCTGTGGTACGCACACATGCTCTATGACCGTGGTCCCTGCCTCATGTGTGCGCAGATTTCTGGGTACGACTCAAACACCCTACTTCCATGCCACAGCACCGAACGGACCCGGCTTCAAACCAAGGTTCGTGAACGGGGATAGTTTACACCCTGCATGGTCTTCTCACTTCTATTTCCAGATTATCCCTCTCATCGGCAACGGCACCATTGAACAGCACCCTCTACACTCCATGACATGTTCCGAGCCCTTTCAGTCCAAGCCATCCTTCGATCCTTTCACGGACGAGTCATCTCCTCCTGCACCCCGGGCATTGTGCCCTAAGATGGCCGAGTTCCTGATAACTGAGTCATACAACCAAAACCCCTACCCAGACTACGGCCAATGGGACGAAGACAAGGCCTTGCTTAAGGCGCTTAATGATGGCGGTCGGGTGGCTCATCCCTCTGCGCGCGTCAATGCCACCGACGATGCTCCCATCCTTCACCAACCCCGGCCTATCTCTTTCAAAGACCACACAGACGCCCTCGACATGATACTCGCTCATGAACACCTTTCTTCGATCGAAGATATCGTTAGCGAGACCGGCGCTTATGATCCCAATGTCGACGCGATCAATGGGACCGTCGCGGAACAGGGTTCCTCGTCCTTCGGCCTCTACCCCAACGAATTCGATGGCGAAGTTAGCTCTGATGGGTACTCCTCCGACGGTTTATCTTTCACCGCCGATTTCTTCGAAAGTCCTTCCTACACGAGCAGCACGGAGACTACTCCAGACACTCCACCAACCCTCCTTGCACCTTCGGTCTACGACCTTGGGCACCTCCAGGACATGGAAGCTTTGGAACAGGGACTGAACGCCAAGGGCCTCGATTTCCCTGCCCAAGATTTCAAGCCCGCGAATTTCAAGAAAGGCCTCAACGCTTCGGACCTCACGAAGGCGATCCAGAGCGGAAACCTCGTCGACCTCTTCCTCCAGGCGCCTTCCGCACCCGCGAGCGCGTATTCCTTCACCGGCTACCCCACCTTTGACATAGATACTGGCGGGACGGATGGCTTCTCCTCCCTCCTCCCTTTCTCCCCGTAGCCACCGGCCATGGGAGGCAGCCCTAACGTTCCCCACAACATACCCACATATAACATAACACCGCCTATGCCCTCCATCTTTGACATCTGGTTTCTTTCATATCGTAATGAAGTACTAACCTGGCCCATCTCGGGTTCGAATTGTTGTCGCTGTAGCGAACGCTACGTGGGGAAGGAGGAAGCAGACGCGCTGTGGCTGGGCAAGACGGGCTCGTCGAGCGATGCGGCTCCGATGCCTGCGTCGCGCTTCGGGAGGCAGAGCTAGAGGGGAAGGCGTTGAAGGTTACTCTGATTTGTGGTTCGATTGACAACATTACCTTTCGGGCATCTGTACTAGATACCTATTCCCTTCCATTTGCCATTGCCCTTCATCTCATCCATCCTACACTCTACTCACCACACCCATCACTTTCACTTACTCGGCATCTCGACTAGTTTGTGGCACATACCCTCCTGTGTTCGTATCTTCTCGAACATGGGAATCTAACTTGTATTCATCCATGTCGATCGCGCCAAGCTGGGTATAACCGTGAATAGCTTGATAGCAGAGGGGGTTAGTGTACTCACCAAGGCACCTTAGAAGCTACATCGCCGTGGGCACTACACAAATCCAAAAAAGGTAACACACAAGATCACATTCAAGTCCAACTGTAGGCGAAGATACACAGACCAACTATCGCACAATTCGAAGAAAGAAACACGGGAGTACTTCCGACCGACCTCCACCGTCAGTTGAATGACAAGGAGGTAATGATAATCGGGGGGCGTTGAGACCCACTTAGGCAACCGAAGCTACAACGAACCCTTTACCAGAGCCTGGTGGAAAGGAGGAGGTCGCTGCTGCCCTCCAAGCCGAGGCAAGCCTTGAGGAAGGCCTCGAGGGCGTTGCGCTGCCTGTTAAGGCTGTTGATGACCTCAGTACCGGGCTTGACGAGGGGAGCCTTGAGCATGTACGAGAGCAAGGACAGGACGGAGTAGAGGGGAGCGAACTCGCCCTCGCCGGCCTTGCGGTACTGGACACGAGTGAGGAGCTCAGCCAAGATGGCGAGATCGAGGATGAGAGGGGTGGCCAAGAGGGAATCCTCGCACTCGTTGAAGATGTTGATGGTGGAGCGACCGCCGCAGAAGATCTCGGAGTAGTACTCGTCGATGGCGCGCTTGGAATCGCCAACGGCGGGGACGTACTTAATGACGACGATGTGGTCGGGGTGCTCGCCCTTGCCGACGGGGACGCCCTTCGGGCCAACCTCAGGGGCCTTGTAGAGGAGGCGGTTGGCGTCGACCATGTCGTCGACGACAGAGGACTTGGAGATCTCCTTGCTCTTGAACTGACGCTCGGAGGACAAGTTGTGTCCGTCGTTGTTGCCGAGATGGTTGTAGGAGGCAATGGAGAGGGGCTTGATCCCGGCGTTGACGAGGAACTCGGCGAGGACAGACTTGAGCTTGGTCTGGCCGGACTTGAGATCGTCACCACCGATGAAGGCCTTGTTGCGCTCGGCAAGCTCGACGCATCCCGGAACGAAGGTGTTCTGAGGGGCTCCGTTGATGAAGACCTCGCCCTCGAGGGCGGCAGCGACGGCGAAGAGGGTGGAGGGGGAGACTTCCTCATGAGAAGCCTTGATGGCGTTCAAGAGGTTGTCAGCGGTGTCGTTAACCCCGGGGATGATATCGGCGTAGCGTTCGGTGTTGGCAGTCCAGAAGACGACGATACGGTCAAGCCCGTTGTCCTGCTTGAACTTGCGGATGTCGGCACGGATGTGCTCGAGGTGAGCCTGCTTGTCGTTACCAGGGATGAGGTTGTCGGCACGAGCCTCCTGGTTGGCAGCGATGAAGTCGGGGTAGTAGATGGAAGGGAGGGGCTTGCCGAGCAAGGCCATGTGGGGAGCGACCTGGCGCTGGAGGTCGTAGTCGAGGACCTTGGAGCGAGTCATGGCCTTGTCCATGGTGAGACCGGAGATATCCCATCCGCCCAAGACGAGGTCGTTGGGGTGGACCATGGGGAGCATGTCAGAGACAGGGATGTGGATGTCTTGGCCATTGGCGTCAGTGCCGATGCTGAAGGTGGAAGCACGGAGGAGGGAGCCGATGTAGTTGGGGGTCTGGAGACCGTCCTTGGTGTGCCAGGAAATGTTGTGGCGGTTCGCAAGGATGGTCGCACAGAGGGTAGAGCCGTTGTTACCACCCATACCGATCATCATCAGGCTAGCGAAAGGTGGTCAGCATGGTTCCCAATCGAATGGGATAGGGGGAAAAACTCACCCAGTCTTGGAGACCTTGCGCTGAGTCTGGAACTCAATCTCCTGAGCGACGGGCTTGACGAGATACTGGCCATCGACGACAGTGACGGAGGAACCACGGTTGACGAACTTGGAGGTGATGTACTCGTCGCTGTAGGAGGTGTTGTCGGACTGGACCTGGACAGCGTGGGGGCGACGCTGGCTGGTGGGGTGGATCGGCACGACGGATTCGAGCTGGGAGTCAGGGGTGTTGTAGCCGGAGGTTGCCATTGTAGTTTATAGATATAAGAGAGTCTTCAGAGGACAGAGGGCAAGGGGTAAATCAGAAGTATATGATGAAGCCCGAGGAAGTGTGTTTGTTTCCTCGATGAGAGTTGTGCGATGAGCAGAGCTGGTTTGAGTACATGCACTAGCGATGGACTCAAGGAAGGGGGTTGTGGGTTGTTGGAAAGCGAGAGACGCGAGGGCTTTTATAGGGCTGAGGGCGAGTGCGTGCTGGCAAAAAGCAAGAGGCGAATCGAACCGGGCCTGGGCGTCACACACTTTTTGTCACGATCAATGTTGGAAGGATGCCAATTGGTCACCCCAATCCATATGGCGCGAGAATGCAGAATAGCCTTCGTATCAGCGCGTTTTTGGGGAACGCGCTGATTAGATTACGCCTTCCCCGACGGGAAGTCCGCCTCATTTACGCGTGTAGCGGCCAATTCTCCAAGTATTCCCTTGCAAAAGTGCTTCGATAAGCCCAATAGACTGGTTCATCCGCGAAGGGGGGTCAGGGAAAGGAGGTATTTGTTACTCGCATGGAATTCGAACGGAAAATGGTGGGGAAGTAGCCCGGCCGGAGCGGCATTGTAGGCGCGATTATCACACGGGAATTGGCCGGCTTCCACAAGCTATCGGCTGGGCGCTAGCGTGCCAACCGTCAGCCTCGACGACAGGGGAGTCTTAGGGTAGCCCTTGGAACTCGTCCTCGCAAGTCAATCGGTACACGCCCAATCCGCTACTCGTAGTCCCTCCAAAACCGACTAGTAGAAGCTCTTGATAGGGTCCCAACAGCCTTTGTAGTAGCCTCGAGGAATCAAGGTTACCAAATGAATGCCGAGACGGATGCAGGGTTTGGGGGGTAAAGAACAATGGTCGGTCCGAGAGAAGGGATCCTTTCAGCCTCGAGCTTCCAAGAAAGATCGCCAGAAGGCCCATCAGGATCTCATTTCCGGTAGGGCTGCGCATGAGGGTTCCTAGCGTCTGCCCCATTCGGATGAGTTAGAAAGGAACGAGAAGAGCGGGTGCGACAAGGCAGATATTGTAGAAGCAGGGATTCGGAAGAGGCACCGTGTCGTCGTACAACCGTCCAAGCCCGCGCCTGGAGAGTTGTTGGACTGAGAGCGGCGCCTAGTTAGTCCTGAGGCCTGAGGGACAATCATCTGTAGCCGTCGATCCTGGATAGAACACGAAAGAACATGATAGAAAAGCGTCATAGTCCTCCACTGGACCCGGGAAGACGCGCTGACATGAATTCATTTGCTGCGGTGCGGCGATATAGAGGTCTCGGGCGTCAGCGATCCAATGTCAAATTCCCATTGTATCCTTGACGGGCGGGACGGTGTACCGCGTCGTAAACGGGATGTTGTGGCCAATGGGGTACTAGTTCAGGTTCATAATGGCACCAGAAGACCCTGAAAAGGCAGATTGAGCGTAGCAGTCCCCAGAAAACGCAAGGCAAATACGAAACGGGGTGCAAATGACTCTCTTGATGGTTCGACAAGCAAGGAGTTTGGAATTTCCAGGTTACACAGTAACGTCACCACCGATCCGAATGTATGCGACAGCACCGGGAATTAAGCCTTGAAAAAAGTGGACATATGCGACCAGGGTGGAGATTGGTGAAGAGTGGCGAGCAGCTGACTAGAACACGCCCTGATAGGCGAAAGAAAGCAGGGTGCACTTGCCGGGTAGAGGGTACACGAGGAGATGGTTTCGCCGACATTCGGGTCCACAGGATTGGCTCGAGTGTCACGAAAAGAGGGTTGGTCCTTTATTTCTCTGCCAGATTCAATCACCGTTGTGCGACGAGGCTGAATACTGGATAGCATCCATGAAAAGCCTGAGAGAGCACCAGAGATAGAGAAAACGCCCCGATTCCCCATGGTGGAAATGTGAGAGAAAGACGCCAGAAATTTGCAACGAGGCGGGTCGTGACAAGAGGTTCGTGAAAAGAATTGCGTCGTGCTTTTGACAGCCCCCGCGCCACGCGGTGATGGTCTCTTGGTGATGGCAAATCACCAGTTCGTGCTTGAGCGCCTATCGTCTGAGGACTAAACGTACGAGGCACGACCAGCGAAACGACGGGCGTCCATACTATCAAGTATGTGCAGAGCCCGTGGTATGCTGTGAGGCGGTCTCTCACACCAGAGTTAACTCAGTATCACGATATGGAAATGAGTTACGACAGGGGGTTATTGAATCGCTTAGCCTCTCAAAGCGATACCCGTTGCCTTCTCACATGAACGTCTGATAGAACTGGGAAGATCATGTATACACGCAATGTTAGGGGCCTGGACCTGGGTCAGCACGGAAAACGTTAGGACTTGGAGAACGCTAGCACAATATCTATTGGATCTGAAGGAAGAAAAGCCTCATGGCTTAGAGTGGTTAATTGTCTCGCCGACACATGTCGAGGACCGAGGTGCGGTTAGAGACCACCGTTCCTTCCCCTTCTATATATGCCAGAGACCAGACCTATGGGAGTATCCGGTCGCTTCGGCTATGACATCCCTCGCGCTGTTCGCATGTGCCGGTATCGCGCCCGCCCTTTGGGTCAATTCTGGGTGTTGAGTTGAGTCGATCCTGTTGAGCTGGACTACCGGGAGAAAACATTCAGAGAAGCGCTATATACGCGGTACATTTACGAGGTGGCTGGTTTCTGTTTGCACGTCTATGACTACTGGAAATGCAGAGTACGAGAGACACACTTCTGATGCTACCGGTTGCTCCCCCGGTCCTCCCGGTCTTCCCAAGGCTGTGGTCAGGGACTCAGAAAGGTCAATTAATGATGAAGGGGCAACTGAAATAACTCTTATCGCACCGTGGCTGCAGAGGGAAGAATGAGAGGCTTGAAATCATGATCGACTGGACGTGATTTCAGAACTTTTCACGTGACTTGGACGGTCACGTTCTGGGTGCCGAGTGAAGCCGAAATAGGCCGAGCATTGCCGTGGGTGGTTTGAATCCCAAAACTTCAACTTGCTTCCCATTCCCGACATCGGGCCCCTCAACCGCGATGCCTCCGAAAAGAAAGTTGAACAAAAACTCTATGGAACTGGTATTCATCTCTATTTCAACCTTTGAATCCATTTTGACTCCAATCCCACCACAGCTCCTGAAAGCAGCGGAAGGAGGATCCCCGAAACACATTGAAGCTCTCCGCGAAGCATGGCCAGAAGATATTGCCAGTGCGACGAGGGCGTTGACCTTTCTACTCAAGCACTTGGATGCGAACAATATTCCAGTTCTCTGGGATGGGTGGGATTCTCGCGACCAAGCGGATGCCCATCGTGCCTTGGTTATCAGAGCTTCGTTGAACACCCTCGATGCAGCCTTTGACTACATGGAGGGGCTGAAGTGGGATCACCTTAACCAACTCCTCAGGATATTCCAAGAGCGTCTGGTCGACCTCCTGGCCGCCTTAGAATTCTTGACCAAGTATTCGTCTGGGATAATGGCGGATCAAGCTGACGAGTTTGACACCAAGCATTTCGGTGACCTGTGCGCAGCAAAGTACCTCTGCAGGCTCGTTATCTACGGAGCTAAGCTCTACGAACAGGAGGAGGGCCTCACTTCGCTTGAAATGATTGTCAGCCATCTTTTAAAGGGTTGGCTTCGCTCACTGGAAGGCGCACCTCCAGCAAACCGAACGACGATGTCACCAGCCGATTACAAGTTCTGGGGCCCGTTGCACAAGGGGTTATTCCAGTGCATTTCCGAAATGTCGACGACTAGCCTCCTGTGGAAGGCGGTGGTGTCCCTCGACGAAAGGACGATGAAGCAATTCGCCGAGTCTTTTTCATACCGCTGCGTCGAGTGGGCCACCATTCACCGGCCGACGAGAAAAGAGGACGTCCGCAACATGAATTGTAGCGACCTCGTAGACCTAATCTCCGGGGCGTGCCAAATAGCGATACTCCCGACGTTCGATCGTGCGTTGCTCAAGTCCGGGTTTTACTCTTTGGCGATGAAGCTTGCGATGGAATTCCGGGATGCCCGTACGATGAGAGCTTGTGGGGGTTCAGTAGCGACGGAGATTGCATCACACTTACTTCCAACCAAGAATGCTCGGGCTTTCACCCTCGTCCACACCCTCCCAACCCTCTTGGATGGCGGCCTCCTTGAGGTCATTTTCATCGACCTTTTGGCAATGGGCCCGGCGGACAGCGACTCGGCCTCTCGGTGGTTCGGCGATGAGCCCATGCTCTCCATATTCCGCGCTTGCCACCACCCGCGGATATACGGGGCGCTGGACTCCGCGGAGCGCATCCTACCCGAGTGGACCAAATCATTAATCGAGGCGGACCCGGACCCTGCCGTCCGCGAGGTTTACAGCACCTTTATGAAGTCGGTTCACCTCTACAAGGGGGCAAGCGGGGAGGCCTACCACGCCGGTTTTCCATTCAACTGTGCATGTCTCGACGTACGTCCTGTCAGCCCGTTCCTTCGTTCATTTTCTCAACTGGAGAACGCTGCACTTAGCACCATCAAGGGCGGGAAGTCGTGATGTCATCTGCGTACCAGTGTTCTCGATGCAAGACCGTTGTCTACTGTTCTCCCAGATGTCAGAGAACCGATTGGGAAGGATTGCACCGCGAGGAATGCATCACAAAGCGTGCACATCGCATCGGTGCGTTCTATGATTCATTTTCGTGCACCGTGCCAGCAGGCCTCGGTTAACGCCTTCGCATCAGAGAGTGAGCTGGCTGGCGCTTGGCTCTCACACCGGGAACAGATGCGCTATATCTACGCGCTTAAGACGTCGTTCCTCGAGAACGTCGTGGACGACATCCTCCCATCGATTCCCCATCCGAAGAGAGGGATCCAAGTCATGTCCCCTACCACCCCAGTTCCAATCTTTCTTACCATCACAAGCCAAATGCCAGTTATCAACGAAACATGCTCTCCGATCGAGTTGTTCCAGTTGGAGGAAAATGGACGGACTCTGTTCTCTGACGCTCGCTTCCACGCAATCGTGAACGTTGTCCAGGGTCTGGAATCGACCAGCTTCATCGCACTAGTGGCATCCTTATCGCGGTTGGGTGACTATCTTGTTTGCGCGCTTGGGGCGTTCCTTCTCGAACGGGAGGAACTGGGATCTGGCGGGCGCGAATCTTCGAACTCCGTGGGGCTGGAACTGTGGAATGGACATGTGCAAATCGTCGGTCCCATGTACTAACAGGCGGTGCGTCCTTACGTACTAAAATCATGACATGAGCTGAGCCGATGGTGGCCACGCCAGTTTAAGTCGAAGAAGCGAGTAACCGAACGTGTCCGTGAAGCAATTCTCGCAGCTCCTTCCCTTCTTCATCCCTGGAAGAACGTCGCAGATGGAAAGCCGCAAGCGCCCCAAACCAATACTCTCCGAGCATCGCCACCGATGCAACCAACTGTATATCCGTATTCATCTCCGCCTGGCGCACCATAGCGCGAAACCGGGCGTCGTCGAACAAGGGCGTCTTGTTCGTGTCATTCCCAGTCAGTGAAAAGAAGGTCTCGGTACTGGCACATGGTCCAACTCCCATTGGAACCTGCATAGTGTTCGCAATGTATATTAGCTGCATCGGGCTCTGGCCTGCTGGGTGATGCGCTAGCTCAGGCGGCGGAGGGGTGTTCAGCGCGCTGCGGAGCGCAGGTTCCAAGGCATAGAGGCGCCTCGCCCGCTTCAGATGGGATGGCCAGATGCCCTGGAGCTCACATTCTGGTCAAGCAATCATTGGTGACTACGGCAATTCGAAGCAGGAATAGAGAAACGCACCCATACGATGAACACGGTTTCTGGCACACTCGTTCCGGTGCAGCGTTCGCCAATCCCTTTCCTGACACCTTCGAGAACAATATGTGACGGTTCGGCAGTTGGAGCACTCATAAAGCTTAGAACGTGTTTTGACGCCCAAGGCATCATGCTAGAGCGATGTCAGTCAAACAAACTTTGGAGGCAGGTGCAAGATCGACTGACCTCAAGGCAAGAGCAAATAACCGGGTTCACGATTGTACCCATACGCGCTTCCAACATGTCCTGGAGGTCGATAGCTGGCTGCAGGATCTGGAAGCGCTGCGCAGCCGCAGGATGCGTTTCGACCTTACTCCAAAGCGCATCCGAGATCCTTCGTTCGGCAGCGTCGAGGGATTTGAAGACGACTGGGTGGTGGGCTACACGGCAGATCTGCTGTAGAGGATCTTGTTTCGACCACATGGGGAATGCTCGTTGTCCAGGTGTAAGCGCGTCTTCAATAAGCAACTCCAAGAGGCCAGAGTCCAGCAGCTCCGGGAGCACGTGCACGACGGCCCACGCGCGAGAGATGCTCGCAGGTACAAGCCGAGACGCTACGTCGGTCGAAATGGACCCAGCACACCCCGATGCTGCTGGCGCGTCTCGGAGGCTCACCCCAAGCTTTAGGGCAAGCGACGGGAAGTTGGTCTTGAGAAGAGTCCGATGGAATGCGGGGATCTCTTCAGCGAACCCCTGAGAAACGGAGATCACCGCAGCGAGGTGATTGCAATCGACTTCGCGGGGACTTCTGCTGTAAATTTCTGCATGAACCGCCCTCCACTCTAAGCAGTAGTATGGGAAGGATTCTGCCAGGATTCGAAGCCTCCTCCTGTCGAAAGATTCGACCCTCTTCACCATCAGGGTTCTCATTGAGTCCTCGTTGAAGCACCTCATTAAAGCCTCCAAGATCTTCGCGATAGCGTCGTAGTCAGACGGGGACAATGATGTCTGTTGGGGGCCACGCCGGCCGCTCGCCCTTCGTACCCAGCATCGGAGGAGGCAGTCAACCAATGCCGCCAGTGAGTGTTGGCCCTCCTGCGCTTCGAAGTGCTTCAGGCCTACGAAGATGAGTTTATGGACGCAGTTGGCTTCTAAAACGTTTCCAAGCAGATCCGCCCTGTCTGTGTTGCTCCCTTGAATTATTATCGAAGAGTGGTGGGTGCGAAACTCGAGAGCGGCGATGAGGTCGGACAGATGCTCGTCGAAGATGGAGAGCATTTGAGTGGCGTGCTCTTTATTCATGTGTTCTAGAGAGTCGATTGTTGTGCCCTCGACGACTTCCAAAGTCGTTTTTATGAGTAGGACTTGCTTTACTTCTTCCTCGTCGAGACGTCCTTTGCCCTGCTTGAGCTTAGGAATAGTGGTGACGCTCAAGTGTTTCAGAAGTGCCTCGAGTGCTCGTTTAGCATCACCTATGTGTTTGGGCCAGGTCCCCTTGAGTTCCGATATATGGCGGATGGACCCTCCTTTGACGTTTTGAAGGATCTATACAGCGACAGTCAGGCGGTCTGCTAGGAAGCTACATTCGCAGCACCAGGTCGAAACCCAGACAGTGCGTACCACTTCGAAACTTTGTTTTGAATTCGCCTTAGCACGAGAGTTATTCGTCTTGTTCATCTCGTGAAATGGTTGCAAAAGACTGTCGGTCGTGGTGGTTGTGGGTGAAGAGGCAGAAGGACCATCGATGAAGACGCTCGGGCCACTGATAAACTTTCAATGGCGTGACGCTCAGTGCTGATCGTCACAGTCACGGCCCCCTTGTACCTCCTCCCATTGTTCGAGTTGCATTGTATTGAAGAAACAGGTTTCTTGGCAATGAAAGGATCTGCACTATGGGTATGTACGTGCAACCAACCGTGCCCTGCTTGGCCGTGACGACATAGCTACTGTGAACTGATAGTAATCGGCTGACAAGTTCAACCCAAATTCAAGAAAATATACGCTCGGAGACCCAAGTAAATTTGACTTGTATAATCCTCTGCAGTTGGAGGGTCCAATGCACAAGAATTTAGCACTAGAGAGGATCCCCAGGACATACGGGCGCTTCTTGATTTAAGGTCCGCGGGCGCTAAAATGCACGCGGCTGATGGAGATAGTGACGGTGATGGTGTGAAGGGTTACAGCAGCACCCACAGCCTCGCCCTCTTTGTTCCTGACCACCATCCATGACAACGCATTCGAACCGTGCGCCCTACGGGGGATCCAAGCGTAAGCTTGTACTAGCCTTCGACGTCGGGACTACATACAGTGGCATCTCGTACAGGTGCGTCTGTTGATCCTAGGCCGCCGGTGCCATTCACCTCAACTATACTGCAGCATCCTCGATCCTGGCCAGGTTTCTGAGATCAAGGGTGTAACGAGGTAACTTAACCTTGGCCATTCCTCTACCGCCAACTAAAAGGAAGCCGTTAGGTTTCCTGCTCATGAGCAGATAAGCGGCGCGTCGAAGATCCCCACCGTGATATACTACAACAGGGATGGTGATGTCTGCGCGGCAGGAGCAGAAGCGATGCGTGAAGACATCTATGAGATGGCGATGGACGAGGAATGGATCAAATCAGAATGGTATGCCTTGAACGGGTCCAGGTTCTGGATCGGCGCTCACAGCAGCAGGTTCAAGCTTCACATCCGACCCAAGAGAGGTGCATCTGAGTATGTAACCGCGAACATACCCCCACTCCCTCTCGGAAAGACAGTCACGAGAGTTCTGGCAGACTTTTTGGACTATCTCTACAAGTGCGCTGAGGCGTACATCAAGGATACCCATGCTAATGGTCGAGATCTTTGGGCCTCGGTCGAGTCAGATATAGACTATGTCATCTCGCGTCCGAACGGATGGGAAGGGTACCAGCAGAGCCGGATTCGAGACGCTATAGTCTTGGCAGGGCTCGTTCCGGACACAGGTGCGGGCCATTCTCGTATTTCGTTTGTGGCAGAAGGGGAGGCAAGCCTGCACTTCTCAATCAACAACGGCCTCCCACCTGGTACGATGCAGGTGCGTTCTACAGATCAAGGCTGACAATTGACTGACTTGTTGCAGGATGGCGATGGTGTGGTGATAGTGGACGTGGGAGGTGGAACTGTAGACATCAGCGCATACAGTAAGGTGTCGCAAACTGCTGGAAGCGCCGCGATATTCGAAGAAATCGCCGCTCCCCGGTGTCATTTCCATGGTTCTGTCTTCGTCAGTATTCACGCGCGACTCTTCTTGGACGGTTTGTCATGCCTCTCATCTTGCGTTAGCTGGCGCTGACTCGGCCTCCAGACTACCTGAAGGAATCTGACTTCTACGACGATCTGGACCACATCATCCACTGCTTCGACAAGACGACCAAGCTGCGCTTCAACAACGACCAGGAACCGCAATACATCAAATTTGGCGACACTCGAGATAACGATGCCTCGTGCAATATTCGTTTTGGGCAACTGAAATTGGCTGGGTATGTTCTTGATGGTATTTTGCACCAACCAAGCAGCCTAATTCACACACCACGCAGATCTAAGGTTGCAAGCTTCTTCAAGCCATCAGTCAAGTGTATTGTCGACTCGGTGTTGGGTTTGAATGGACACCAGAAGCTTAAAGTGAGTACCATCTATGAAGTTGATAATAAGTGTCCGAAGGGCTATCTGACATCCACCATAGTACATCGTGCTCGTCGGGGGGTTCTCGGCGAACGATTGGCTCTTCACAAAGGTGAACGAGGCATTAGCACCCAAGGGACTAAACGTCATCCGTCCAGAGAACCACGTGTATGTCCTCATCCGAGCACCGTATGGTTACTGACAACTTACCCAACGATATACGTCTTAATCCAGGAACAAAGCTGTCTCTGACGGGGCCATATCGTTCTACCTCGACCACATCGTAACGACACGGGCCTCCTAGGTCGCGTACGCCATGCGGCTCTTTCTGTCATATAGTACAGCCCTTTGCAGAATAGATGGAACATGAACTTTTTTTGAAAATTTGGCACGTGACGCCAAGGCCCCCGCCAAACAGATGAGATAGCACCGGACGAGTATAGTTTAACGGGGGGGAGCAGGACCGGATTCGCAGTAGGTAGGGACCGAGAACATCTTCAGCTATCACTTCTGCTCTAACTTAGCCAATTGGCTTATGTTAAGGGGATAGGGTCATGAGGAGTCAACCTATCTGGTGCGATAAGATGTCCATAGGCGCCGATCTGGCCAGATCTCTCGTATGCCGACTTATGCCGATGCTGAAGGGCCTCATCCTCGTACCTGAATGTTTGACGGGACTGGAGAGGGATTACCTGTAGAAGCTTTCAAGCGTAAAATTAGAGGGTATAACGCACTATCGGCGGTCAGCCCACCGCTATCTCATCTGTTTGGCAGGGGCTTGGCATCACGTGACAATTTTTGAAAAACATTCATGTTCCATCTATTCTGCAAAGGGCTGTAATACCATTCGACTCGAAGGACCCGGCCGGAGCACATGGCACAAAGGCATACACGCCATCGCGGCATTGGCAATGACGTCTGCTGAAGATGCGAAGCTGCAGGACCACACAGAGCATCCGGATCAGGGCATCAGCGACAATGTGACCACGTCAGGACGGCGCGAGGAACAGAAACCTCGATGTTTGTACTGGGCATCTAGATTTTAGTGAAGATGTTCTCGTAGTGTTTCCTCGACTATGGGGGGGGGGGGGGGGGGGGGGAGAGTATCTGCCTATGAATCCCAGTTTTTCATTTCCTCTCCTCCCATTGTTTTCCTTGCTCGTGTCTTCGCTTCTCCCCTTGTTTACCCACTCCACCTCTTTAGCTCTATGACTCATCTTGAGGCGTTGTGAACAGGGCCCAGAGCGACCGTACTACGAACGGCAGATGGACGACAAATGGATGACAAGGGGTGACGCCGACGACTAACGCCTCCTTGCTTGAGAGTCGTGCCCGGACATTCGTCTTGACAACTGGCGGGTCGACGGTCATGGTGGATGGCGAAGATGTCAAGGTGAAGGGTCTCCCCGAGTTGTTTCGATGGTTAGGCTCCGTAGAGGATAGTTCTGTAATGATTTGTGCGTCGCTTCCACCCGCAACTTCTTGAACCTATCCCGCCATTTCTCCTTTGCCGTTGGTACACGCCAACCATGTTCCCTGCAGTACCGTCGTATAGCTTTCCTCCAGACACTACAAGCGGGAAGGCAGTGGTACCATTTGCACTGAAAGGTGACATCGATCAGTGATTGTGTTCTGCAGAGGTGAAAGAGTCATAGCGGCTTACTTGCTGGTGGATTGAAGCAAACATCCGGGGAACTTCTGCCACCCGATCATATTTACGAAGGTTGGCTACCCACCACTCGACATCCCCCGGAGTATACCTGCGACGCGGATCAATGAATGTCGCTAGCTCCTGGCAGAATGTGGTGCGGAAATCCTGAGTTGAGAGGTTTATCAGAGGGTCGGCATTGGATTCGTGTCCTCGCGCTGCGTTGACGTCAGTGTATCGAACAAGATTGAAGACTGTGAAACCAATACGCACATCGTAGGAATTGGTAGTACCGGCCCTGCACAAAGCGGGTGAAACTCTCCTCATTTATGTGAAGGTCAGAGCCCCGGTAGGGGTCCCAGAGGAAGTCGACCAGTGACTTGTGGTGGAAATGGAAGGAAGGCCTGCCTCTTTCATCCACCAGCCCGACCAGCGATGTTAGATTGCCGAGGACATACTCCGTTTCGCCTGGATACGACTCGAGCAGCATTTTGAGGTACACGTGGAAGCCACTGGGGTCATCAGCTCCACTGGCAAAGTGATGATCGAGGAAAAGGAGCCAGCCCACTGCTAGCAGAGGATCTGGACTAGTGTGCAAGATGCCGCTGTACAGGACATCAAGCGATGCAAAGGGCTCCGAGTTGCCGAGGCGGCGCCACTCCAAGAGTCGATTTAGTTGCTGTTGCGGTGCCCCAAGGCGAGTGTTGTCCAGAAATCGAATCACCGTTGCAGCATATATGAACTGGCCGGACGCCCCCTCGACCAGGAGGTCGATGACGTCTTTAGGGATCCATGTCAACGGAAGGTTGTAGCGGCGGCCAATATCACTGAGCATGGCCTCAAGGAAGAGCCGGATGTCGGCATCTGGGTCGTACTTATCATTGAGGAAGATGTTGAGGACGGGGGCGGAGGGACTAGAAAAGGAGTGTCGAATGACGAGTTCGGGTCGGCTGGCAATGATGATGCGGAAGGGGAAGGCGGGGTCTGCGCATGCGCGCAACAGTGCAGAGAGGATCTCCCTCTGAGCATTGGACCCAGAAGACTGCGTATTTCCTCCAGGCCTGACGTCTGACTCACTACTGCCTTGACATTCGTCCAACCCATCGATGAGGATAATTGCAGGCCAACGGTCCCGATTCGGGTTGGAGCGCGCAGCAAGCTTGCGGAAAGGCTTCAAAACGAGTTCTTCGATTTGCTGGTCTATATGTCGTTCGAATACCCCTGGGTCGTTTTCTATGACAGCAAGGACTTCCTTCTTCAAACCGACGATGGACTTGTGCTGGATAAGCCGGTAAACCAGGGTCGGGATGACAGGTTTCTTCAGCCGCCGATTTACGTCCCCATAGAACGCTGAGAAGAAGAAGCTCGCAGCGAGTAGACCTCGCTTGTAGCATTCATCTGCAATCGTTCCGGCGATCGCCGTTTTCCCTGACCCAGCAGGTCCCGAGAGCCACAGGATCTTCTTTGGGGTGTCGTCTTCGTCACCGTGTTGAATCCAACTCATGATATCTCTCTGCACGGCGGTTCGAGTCTCTGGGTAGCATTTGGGCGCATCACCCCCGCGCTCGGCTGAGTCGTGGAGGGCGCCGTAGGAGACGCGGTCCAACAGGCCTTTCGGGGATCGTTAGATTCGCTAACCCAGGACCACCACAAGGGACTGTTGGCACGTACGATCAAGTGGCTTAATGTGGGAAGTAGAACCTATGAAGACTCGGCGGTCATGATAGGTTGTGCTATGGTCGTGGTAGTCTGCTGCAACATTCGTTGTATTCAGTTCTTGTGATACGACGTTGGGCATGCCATGGGTAAGTTGGGGAATCGCCGACATGGGGGAGGTCAACGCCGGGTCGAATCGGGAGGTAGACTGTGTGGAGGCTCAGTCGAGGCTCGGGAAGGCAGAAGAAATAGGTGGCGGTGGTCGTTGGGAGAATGGCTTCCTGCTGTAGGATGGGCGCTCATTCAAGTTGCGGTACAACCTGTTTGTGCATGTGTACGTTGTGGCAAACGACGGCAGGCCAAGGGCACTATGCACTTTGTAGCGAGTAAAATGAATATCATCTGTCAGTGAAAGTAATTAAGAGTCGCACAATGCACTGTTCAACGCATGATGCCTTACCTTGCCTAGACCCGCGCACCTACCAGCTTATCCCCTATCTCTCCCCACCCGATCACTTCTCCATCCATCTCCAATGACGAAGCAGGAAGAAGAAGAAGAAGAAGAAGGAAAAGCGTCAACGCCCACTCTCTAAGTACAAACAGAGAAAGCAGTGAGGCCCTGTGAGGGTCTCGTGAGTTTGGACGTTTCGCGGACTGCACGGCGGGACAAGGTCATAGTATCGAGCCTCATGCACAATGCTCATCGCCGTACAATGACGTACGTCTTCGTTCTGGTTTGTCGCGATCCGTTTTCCCTAGAGCGGGCTAGCGTAAGGAATGGTGGCAAGGAATGGGATGACGAGAACGAATGTATATAAGACGGGAGACCCATGTGGAAATGAATAATTGTAAGGGGAGAACGTGGGCCGTGCTGGGGTCAGCAAGTGAGATGAACCGTTGGGTCGAGCGTTGATTGGGGGACTTCAGTTACAGCGTGCTCTAAAGTGAGCACGCATTGTTAGGTGTGTCACGTAGTGTGTTCGAGGTGCGTCTGCGCGTCTAATCGTTGGACGGAGTTCGAAATACTCGGTATCTCCCCTAACTTTGACCTTCCTTTCCCTCGTCCATTCTCCGCGCTCAGTCTCCCCCTTGATCTCTGGCGAAACTCAGCGTCTGCTCATCACCAGTGAACAGCCCAACATAGTATCTGACGAGGCGAGAGCCAAGGCATATGGCGGCTCTCTCCCACGTTCACACCGTGACCAACTTCCTACAAACCATTGAGCGCCTTCGCTCCGTGGCCTGCAACGGGAAGAGTATTGATCTACGGGGGTCCGGAAACAGGATTTGAGAGCTGGTTCACAGCAGAAGTAAGAGGCGGCCACCTACCACGGAGGCCAAGGGTAGAGTGACCCATTGCCACGGGGCGTTGGAACGATCGCCCCGACTCCGACATCCTGAACCACAATGATGACCCCAACGCTGTACGCTCCACTGCGCACACCCCCTCCACGGGTTTAAGCAGGGGCGTCAACAACCCTGCTCTCAATTTCCCGACTTACGAACCCGACTACGCCACCAGCGAGCACGCACCTTTCTTATCCTCAACCCAAGGAAGGATCACACGGGGCTCGCGTTGGACCCCCTTAAATCCCTATCGACTGCCCGTGCCGAATAATGGAAGGTGAGGCCTTCAACGGGTCTAAGTAGGCGGCCTATAAAGGGAAGGGTGTCTCGCTGTCGCGCGAGAGGTTGGGAGGGGCGTTCGTTCGACGGCGAGTCCGGACATTGACGTGGGCCCGGCGGACGCGAGCTCAACTGGGGTCGACGCCGCGCCAATGATTGACGGGGGCATCGAGAGTTGAATTGAGGCGAGTAGAAGAGGCCAAGGCAGGGATGTTTCGTGGGAAACGGAACCGGAGGTGTAACTACGTCAGCAATGTAAGCCTTTTTCCGGTTCGTGGGGTTTGACATTGACATCTCGTCCTCCGACGTCGATGGATGTAAGGGGTGGGAGGCAAGAGCCGTAGCGGATGGGAAATAGTTCGTGACCGGAAGGATATTGGAGCAAAATTGAAGGACTACAGGCGAAGCTATCTCGTTCTGATAGCATATGGGCGCAATGGATCGCTGCAAGAATCTTGCCCTACCGTGGACTGATAGTAATCATTTGACAAGCCGAGGCCAGATTCAAGCGAATGCACGCTCGGGGGCCCAAGTAAATTCGATTTGTGCAATGCTCTGCCATTGGAGAGCCCTATTCCCAAGGAATTTAGCACTAGAGAGGATCCCCAGGACATACGGGCGCTTCTTGATTTAAGGTCCGCGGGCGCTAAAATACACGCGGCTGATGGAGATAGTGACGGTGATGGTGTGAAGGGTTACAGCAGCACCCACAGCCTCGCCCTCTTTGTTCCTGACCACCATCCATGACAACGCATTCGAACCGCGCGCCCTACGGGGGATCCAGGCGTAAGCTTGTACTAGCCTTCGACGTCGGGACTACATACAGTGGTATCTCTTACAGGTGCGTCCATTGATCATAGACCGCCGGTACCCTTCAACTCAACTATACTGCAGCATCCTCGACCCTGGACAAGTTCCTGAGATCAAGGGTGTAACGAGGTAACTTAACCTTGGCCATTCCCCTATCGCCAACTCAAAGAAAGTGGTTAGGTTTCCTGCTCATGAGCAGATAAGCGGCGCGTCGAAGATCCCCACCGTGATATACTACAACAGGGATGGTGATGTCTGCGCGGCAGGAGCAGAAGCGATGCGCGAAGGCATCTATGAGATGGCGATGGACGAGGAATGGATCAAGTCAGAATGGTACGCCTCGAACAGATCCAGGTTTTAGGTCGGCGCTCACAGCAGCAGGTTCAAGCTTCACATCCGACCCAAGAGCGGCGCATCTGAGCACGTAACCGCGAACATACCCCCACTCCCTCTCGGAAAAACAGTCACGAGAGTTCTAGCAGACTTTTTGGACTATCTCTACAAGTGCGCTGAAGCGTACATCAAGGACACCCATGCTAATGGTCGAGATCTTTGGGCCTCGGTCGAGTCAGATATAGACTATGTCATCTCGCATCCGAACGGATGGGAGGGATACCAGCAGAGCCAGATTCGAGACGCTGTAATCTTGGCAGGGCTCATTCCGGACACAGATGCGGGGCATTCTCGTATTTCGTTTGTGACAGAAGGGGAGGCAAGCCTGCACTTCTCGATCGACAACGGCCTCCCACCCGGTGCGATGCAGGTGCGTTCTACAGTTCAAGACTGAAAACTGACTGACTTGCTGCAGGATGGCGACGGTGTGGTGATAGTGGACGGGGGAGGTGGAACTGTAGACGTCAGCGCCTACAGTAAGCAGGTATCGCAAACTGCTGCAAGCGCCGCGATATTCGAAGAAATCGCCGCTCCCCAATGTCATTTCCATGGATCTGTCTTTGTCAGTATTCACGCGCGACTCTTCTTGGACGGTGCGTCATGCTTCTTGTCTTGCACCGCCGGCGCTGACTTGGCTTCCAGACTACTTGAAGGAATCTGACTTCTACGACGATCTGGACCACATCATCCGCTGCTTCGACAAGACGACCAAGCTGCGTTTCAACAACAACCAGCAACCGCAATACATCAAGTTTGGCGGCACCCGAGATAACGATGCCTCGTGCAATATTCGTTTTGGGCAGCTGAAATTGGCCGGGTACGTTCAACGTCGATTTCTTGGCCACAGTCACGGAGGCTCATCCAGACACCACATAGCTCTGAGGTCGCAAGCTTCTTCGAGCCATCGGTCAAATGTATTGTCGACTCGGTATTGGACATGATCAAGAACGGACACCAGAAGATCAAAGTGAGTGGCATCCATGAAACGGATCGCCAGTGCCGGCAGGCCGATCTGACGTCCCCGATAGCACATCGTACTCGTTGGGGGGTTCTCAGCAAGCGATTGGCTCTTCACAAAGGTCGACGAGGTATTAGCGCCCAAGGGCCTAAACGTCATTCGTCCAGAGAGCCACGTGTATGTCCCCATCCGGACCTCGTATATGATTATCGATAGCTTACCCGACGATACGCGTCTTATTCCAGGAACAAAGCTGTCTCTGACGGGGCCATATCATTCTACCTCGACCACTTCGTAACGACACGCGTCTCCAAGGTCGCGTATGGCTCTTTCTGTCATATACCGTACGACCCGAAAGACTCGGAGCACGTGGCACGAGAGCAGACTGCTTTCACATCTGTGTCTAATGCGAAGCGGATAGGAGGGTACTTTCAGGTCGTGTTGCCAAAGGTACGCTTCCGTCATGCATCACAAATTTGAAGTTAACCACCTTGATCCTCTGCAGAATACACAAGTATCCGAGGAAAAGGAGTTTAAGTATGCCTTCTGGTACCAATTTGACTCTAAAGAAGCCTTGAAGAATGTCAAGTCCGAGGTATGGTGCTACAAGGGTGACAATGTCATGCCTCGATGGAAGGACACCGATCCAGGTGGGTTGTACTCTAGGTTACGGTGTCTTCAAGCCAACCCCATCTCTCTTTCCCTCCCAGGCAATTACTCCAAGCTGTGCACCGTCGAAATGGACCTCTCCCATCTTCCTATCGTTCCCAAACCAAAGGCTAACGGAGAAGCTGGGGAGTATTGGTTCCTAGAATACACTTACGTTCTCTGCTTCAGCGCTGTGGAGCTGCGTGCCCAGATCACATGGAAGGAAGGGGTATGTCAATTTCTTTCCGCTGGCCGGGTACTATTTTACTCACATCTTCTTCCCTCCATCCAGGAAGAGGAGAAGCGGTACGTTCATTGCGCTCCCTACAAAATAGAATAAACCACTAATGCCATGTCTTCCAGGAGCCCAGCCAATATCGTATACGATCCAAACGATGTCTAAATCTGACCGCGAGCGACCAGGGACTGCGGCTTAGGTTTTGTAATTTACATTTCCGGAAATTGTTGTACATGTACACTAGTCTACTTTTGCTTTCATCTATCCCCACGCGCTGCCCTCAGCTCTCCTCACAGGCTGGCGTTGGCCAGTACTAACTCCCTCGCTGGCTGCGACCCCCTCGTTAAAGCATGTGCTACAGCGGTCAAGCTCGACGCGTTCATGTCTGGGCCTTCATCATGAATTAAGCGCCGAGGATTGAGCTGAGTGATCTCACCCGACCCGGAGCCGGCACAGATCGGGCTCTCCCGCGCATCCACCTAGGGAGTCGTGTATACCGACGGTCAGCAATGCGTGAATATTGAATATGTTTACAACCTTACATTGCCTGGGGTAGTGATATCGGCAAGGCCTCTGCCTTCGGTAATGAACCGAGGATTGCGATCAGGAAGATTGGCGTCAAAGCGAACCAATGGACGAAGCGGATTCTAAACATCGTATCGGTGGACTTGCTGTGATGGGGGGTTTAGTTTGGGAGCCGAGTGAGGGGCAAATATCCCTCACGGTACGCCTGTTAAATGTTAGGCTGTTGCTAGTGGACATAGCCCCTCGAAGGTCAATGGCGAAAGGTGGAACCCCGACAACGAGCCGAACCGCGTAAATCTGATTCCGAGGAATCGCCACTTGATTGGGTATACCTTTCTCCCCGTTTGGACGAAGCGAAGTAACGAAGAACGGAATGAAGCGTTGGCATGGGGTATGATATAGAACATTCCGAAATTTTACATCGTGAAGACGTGCTGCTGTCTACCAATGGCCGTGTTGTGATTTCGGGTGCGAGGCAGAGTCGTGAGGAAGAAGCGTGGGGTACAGACATATCCTACCGTGAAACCGTTACATCAAGAAAGAAAGGAACTCAGGGCCTGGTGTAGGTTGGCCAGGGCACGGTGATCCTGGTAATGGTAGGACCAGGCTTGGGGGTGATCCTGGTGATGGTTGGGCCGGGCTTGGGAGTGATCCTCGTCAAGCTGGTAATGATGATGGTGCCGGTAGGTACAGGAGGGAGAGGGGCAGCGGGCTCCGCGTCCTCTGGCTCACGAGGGCGGATGGTGGGGGCGGCGCCGTAGCTCGTCCTCGTGACGGTGGGGTTGAAGATGGTGTCGATCGGTGGGAAGGGTCCACCAGGGATAGGGATGACGACCGGGGGAAGGTCAGCGCGCTCCTCGAGGTCGGCGGCGCGGGGGCGAGGGGTCGGAGCGTACTCGACGGAAGTCCGGGTAAGGCTGGTCAGAATGATGGTGTTGACCGGGACAGCGGGGCCACCGGGGATGGGGATGACAACGGGAGGGAGTTCGTTCTCCACGACCTCGCGAGGGCGCGGGGTGGGGGCGGACGCGTAACTTGTCCGCGTCAAGCTCGTGAGGATGATCGTGTTGGGAGGCGGGGGGAAGCCTCCAACAGGCGGGATGGGAATCGGGAGGACAGCAGCGAGGGAGAGTCCCGCTGAAAGAAGGAGGACGGTTGCTTGAATCTTAACCATGATTGTTTCGATGGAAGATAGAGGCGACGAAGTTAGCTGCCCTTAGTGAGGTGAAAAGCGCCTTGGGTGAAGGAAGGAACTCTTTGGCCGACCAGAAGGCCCACAAATCGAGTTCCTTTTAAACGCATGGGGTAGCCTAATTGAGCGTCGTCATGTGTTTAGATCGACGGCGTTCGAGTTGGCGTTCCAGTCACCAGATGGAGAGAGGCACGTCGAGATTCGGAAGCCCATATCCAGTAGCCGGGCGGATATTCAGAAAAAAGAGTGAGAATGCAATCGCCCCCGGTATTCATCCGAGTTTATCTGCTTGACGTTCGAGGCTAGGATTCTTGAGCGGGCGAGTGGTGATTGTGTCGCCTCCAGAAGATCAAAGCATCGGTGGTACTATGCCTAGACTACATGTGACGATAAGAAACGACGAGAATATCGTGGAGAGAAGAGAACCACATACCGACGTTATTTAATGTCTTCGTCGATGCAGGCACCGAGAACGATGCTTCAAGGTACGCCCACGAGCTTAATTCAAAACATCAGCGAGGAAGGAGTCGCCCAAGACTCGGTGTATTGCCGACACCTCTCCTCCGTCCCAACCGACGAACTTCCGTTTTCGGCATTAACGAGGTCGAGGAAGAGTCCATTCTGCAGCTACACCAGCAAACAAGCTCCATCGAGCTTGACATTTCAAAGCGCCGTCCTCATGGAGCGGCTAGGACCAGGAGAGCGTCACCAACTCCGCGTGCGATTGCATAGGAATGCTTCTTCGTTGCGGCATATCGTGTGTTTTTCCTCGTGTTCACGTTCGTCTGCATTGTTCACCCTTTGCCTACTTATCACTCCATTGCATCGACTGGCGAACCAACTCACCGGAGCATGAGAGCGCAACAGGGGCGCGTGATGCTCGCCGTCGGGGACATGGAGGCGGTATTGGTCGGCCAGAAGTTCGCTCTGTGAAAAGTGAGGTGTTAGAAAGGTTAACCGTCGCAGTCTATGGGGGACGCGGCCTCACCGAACATTCAGCATCTTCCTCACGAGCAGGTCGGCGGTACCGACCTGTTGGCTCTTATGGTCTACGCGCATTCTATGATCCAAGGTGCCTGCTCTATAATTGCGAAGAAACATAACAAGATCAGCATGTAAATCTTCCGTCATCTTCCTCATCCCCCGAGTCGGCGCTTTCACACCTAAGCACCAATTTGGGCATCCGTGCTGATTAGGTGTTCACCTTTCCTCACACGGCATGCAGTCTGAGCGGAGAAGAGCCCTTCGCGGCCTTCGGCGGAACACGCAGGAATATTTATATTGCCGAGGTATAGCCAAGTGGTTTAACGCGGCCTTTGGATCGATGCACAATCCGCGTGCGTTTACAAGCGCCATTTGACGTGCCTACCAGATGGTATGACGGAGGATCTGTGCGACACGCTCACCGAAGAGCTTGTCAGCGTACGCTAGATAGTCATCACGTCAGTCCATACGTCGTTAAGATACGGTACCGAGAAACTCACTGCTGGGATGATAATCGTTGCTAAAGAAGAGTCGAAATGGATAGTCAGTTACCGCTTAAACACCATCGCACATGTTGAAAAGAATAGGTTCTCACCCCCAGAAGATGTCAGCGTCCGAGCCATACGACGTTGCGTCCTTGAACCCATACTTCGTCGGGTCGTCCAGAATCTCGGTATAGTGCGTGTAAGAATCGTAGAAGTAGGTCTTGACCTGGCGAGAAAACGGGGTAAGGGGTAAGAGCGAGGGGAAGAGCACTTTTGGGCCCTAGAATGTAAAAGGACGTACGCCACGGTGAGTCTTCCCGAAGTTGAGCACTCGCTCCTGTAGCTTTTTGTTGAAGCCGGCGATAACGGGCTTCTCACCAGCCTGAGCCTCGGGTCCTTGCGCGATCATCAACGGGGAGCGGTCGATGGCGGGGACACCGACGAAGAGGAAGTTCCTGCCACCGACGGCGTACTGGGAGGCCCACCTTCGTCAGCTAGATATCCGGATGGTTCCTTTGTAAATGAGCTCACCATCTTTTCGACGAGTTCGAAGTAGTTATCCAACAAAACGTCAGCGAACCTGCACCGTACACGTCAGTTCAACACCACAAGCAAAGCAAAATGGAGACTCACGCGTCCCTATCCCCCGACAACCACCAACTATTCCCCAAATCATTAATCCCAATATACACACTAAACAACGCATTCTTGCTCGTCCACTTCGTCTCCTCAGGCCTCTTCCCCGCACTCTCTAAAAAGTGAGCCACCTGGTCCGTCAAATGTATCAGGTTCGGCTGCCAGGGCGTCACAAGCGTCTCGTTGATTACAGCACCCCCGTACGCATAATTATACGTGTATATGAGGGACTTGTTGAATTGGGTGGTCACGAACCCGACCCAGTTGGGTCCGCCGGTGGCGGTCCAGCCTGGGTATTCGGGGTTGCCGATTGGGTTGACTGCGTTGGGGAGGGGGCCTTTGTAGTCGAACCAAGTTTGAGTGTACGAGTCGCCGCTATTTGATTCAGTGTGGTGAGATCCCGTGGGGTTGAGGAAATGGGTAAGAAAACGAACAAGCTGAACCAATAGTTCGGGGAGGCTTTGGCGGCTAGCAAAGACCAGTCAGTCAGCTTGACCGTCCAAATTAAACCAAGGGAAGCACGCACATTTGTTTGGAGCTGCGCTCGCCATGACAGAGAGCGCCAAAGCCGTGAAAATCCCAGACACCAACATCGTCAAGTACTCGAAACGCTGCTCAATATACCTTTCACCGAAGAGAGGCAAAGGAACAAACTCGTCGTCAACCCCACATTTATAGAACACACCGAACAGCATCCACAAAGCAAGCGTGCTCAATACCCCGAGGAGCATCCATCATGTGAGCGCGACGTCTCGCGGCGCGAAGGCAAGAAGAGGGAACGCTTGGGGGACGATGAGCGAAAGAATACCGAGGATCTCCCGCGAACTCTCCAATGACACACAAGAGCAGCTGGGTTGCGATGCGTTCAACGCTGAGCGTGTCATGCTAAGATTGTAGCGGCTACAAAGCCGGGGCGCCGTCTTGCGCCATGGTCGAACTGTGCGGATAATTTAGTCAATGATAGAGTAGGGAGTATTCATTAGATGTGAGTAATATGAAGCTATACAATTGCGATGGATCGTCTATGCGGTGGGGGTGGATGAAGGAGTGGATGGCGTCGTCGATGTCGATGCGGCGCCGTCAGCTGGAGGAGCCTTGGGCTTGCCAGAGAACTGATCAATGGCTTCCCAAAGGTTATTCGGAATAGCAGCCTGCTGAGCCTGGAGGTCTGCCTCTAGAAGCTTCTCCAGCTGCTCGCGGTTCTCACGGATGTACTTCTGCTCGTCTTGGTACTGCTGTTGAGCTTCGCGACGTTTCTGCTCGAGGTAGGTTGGGGGTGGTTGCCCGCGAGGGGTGGCGGCAGCTGCGGATGAAGACGACAGACCGAGGAGGGATGACATGCGGCCAGGGGTGACGCCCTTGTTTTTGGCCTTCCAATCCTCGACATAGCGCGCCTTGGCTTCGGCCTCCGTCTGCGCGTACTCGATGGCTAGGTCCTTGCCGTGGTACTTTTGGAGGATCGGCCTCACGTCAGTAGGCTTGTAGATGCCGATAGACTCGAGGAAGGGGATGATGGCGATGAGACCCTTGTCGTTGGGATCACCTTTCCACTTGGGCAGGACGATCGCGTTCTCGGGCTGCAACCGGACGTGGTCTGGTATCGTATCCACGACGATGACTTTCGAGGGATCGCGGTTGAGGTACGAAAGGTCCTTGACGATCTCTCCGTTAATCGAGCGGGTGCCTTCACGGAATAGTCGGTGGGTGACGAAGAAGTTGTATCGGTCGAGCTTCTCAATGATGGGAGCGGCGGTGTAGCTTGGTTGTGTGGTGAAGATGACAACCTCGTAGAATTGAGAAATGTAGGCGAGGAAGTAGTCCAGTCCTGGGCGCTTAGCCGTTCTCCAGCCGTGTTGTCGCTAAAGGCACAATTTTAGCGTCGGTTCGAATCAGAACGCGAATGGCACTTACATCCCACATAGAGGTGATCAACAAGTCGTCCATTGACAGAACGAGAGTGTAGGGTTTGCCGTGTGGGGGAGGGTATGGTGGGGGAAGCAATTCAGGCCATGCTGGCTTGTTGAAGTACTACAAAATGATCAGTCAACTGAGTTCTCCCCCTAGGGACGTGTACTCACGTCGAACAAATCTGAGAAGCGCTCTGCTGTCCTCGCCCATCGCGTAGCAGGCGCATCCTCCAAACGCTGCCATGACATTGTCAGAACACTGAATGGACACAATCTGGACGCTCAACGCACCAATCGCTTGCTCTGTAGTTCATCCTCCTCCCAGTCGCGCCCCAAATATACAGTGTGGGCAACGATACCACCGCCAACAATGGCCAGCATGACACGACTCATGACCTGCCTCCTCTTCTCCGCCCCCGACACCGTCCCCTTCGACGACCGCGCCCCCGTCCTCTTAGGCTCCTCCCCCGCCGAAGGCATGAAATCGAGACTAGGCGCCTTTCCCGCTGCTGACCCTGAGGCCAGGGGCTCGGCGTCGGGCAATGATGACGCAGACCCCGAGTCGCGTGTCTCGGGCGTTGGCTGGTCGTTGCTGGCGGGACCTTTGGGAGGGACCTGCGACGCCCATCGTACCCGACTCACTGCGGGTGCCGTGGCGAGCAGCCTTGACCTCGCTATGGACAACATTGGGGGGCGTTCTTGACGATGTGCTCGACGTCGTCGGCGGTGGCGAGGTTCAAAACTTTGCGGAGTTCGAACTCCGGATTGTTGGCGTGCACGGACCAGTCCTAACAGAGCCAACTGCGGCCAAACATTCTGGCCAATTCATTGATATTCGATTGGGCGCTGGAATATTCCGTACGCCGCAGGAAATGACTTGTCATACAAGATATGACTGTCAGTTCCGTACACGCTGTGCAGCTGTGGTTTCCTTGGGTCCCAGTGGCTCCAGAGGGTAGCTCTACCAATTGGCTCTACTCCTCGGGCGCTTATTTCACCATCAATGTGTCATCAATGCCCCTTCTTCGCGAGACCTCGAGGTTTGGGTGCCCTAATCCTTCAAATGTGGGTGTCGCCTGCAACAAGGAACGTGTTGAACTGTCGCGTAGCCCCTTTTATAGACAGGTTTCGTGATTATCTATCGCACAAGCAGCCTGCCAAGTCAACATTTTCGCGGATCTTGACCAAGTGGGTCACTCGTTTCACCGTAATCGGCTCTGAATTACACCATCTATAGTACACAAGCATTCAGCTAGTCATCATATGGAGAAAATACCATTCGAATCTGAAAAACGAGGGCGAGATGAAAGCATCGAGGATCCTGCGCGCCCAGCGGGTCGGAGTTTCGAATGAGGGGTATATTACTCCCACCCCGTAGATCGCGGTGGGGCCACTGCTTGGACCCGCACCACAACCACGATGCACAAAGCTACACAAAAGCCCTATGGAATCCAAACCAAACTACCCAAAAAGAGGATGGAAGAGGTATGCACAACGCACGATCCACAATCTAGCTCACCGTCAACCTAAACGCCCTGTAGCTGCTCGAGGCAGCGGAGCTGGGCTCTGTGCCCCACATCTTCAAACTTGAGGATGTGTTCCCTGGGGGGATAGGGTTCGTCAAACGTGCAGTGTTCATCGTCCTGCGCAACCTCGAGCGGGGTGGGAAGCTTCCGATAATCCAGGTTGCCTGGAACATCAGGAGGATCGACGATGAGAGCCAACTCGCGATCACCCGGGGGTCTTTCGCCGCCCTTGAAGACGTTTTGGAGTACATGGAAAAGGGCGGGCAGCGCGATGTCGCTTTGCTGGTGGAGATCTTCCATCGGAACATGGGTGGGTTCATAAGCGCCCTCAAACGCTGTGCAGACTTCTCTTCCGCCGTCACCCCCGGGTACTCGACGGTGAACCCACTGTACCATCTCGTCGGATCCAACTACGCACATAGGCTTCTGAACGTTGGGATGAGCGTTTTGGAGGCTGAAGAAGAACGTACATCTCTCACTGCCCTTGTCGACCACATCGTCAGGTCCTGGCTCTTGGGAGTGGGCGATAAATCGCCCTCTCAGTACCCCACACTCTCCCTGTCCGACTTCAATCTAATCTCCATGGGCACTCGAGCCCTTTGGAAGACGTACAACGAGGATGCAGCCCGGGAGATATTGCTCCGGAAACTCCACGCCATGGAGCCTAAGGCTCTTAAACGCTTCGCAGAGACCTTCACTTACTACTGTACTCTCTGGATGACAGCCCACAAGCCGTCGTACGACGCAGATCCGAAGACCGCAGACTGCCGTCCCCTCCTCGCCATCATCACAATCGCACATAAACTCGCCGCCTACGTCGGCCCTTTCCGCCGTGCTCTCGCCCTCTCTCGCTTCCCTGGCTGGAGCATCGATCTAGCCTGGCAGATCCGCAAAGCCCCTTCTATCAGCAAGCACGGCGGATCGATGGCAGCCGATGTCGCCTGCGTCATCTTCCCTGCATGGACAGGTCGTGCATGGGAGGCTGCACAAGTCATCCCACAGCTCTTGGACTGTGGTCTTCTCGACATCATCGCGGATGACGCGTTGGACACACAGGAGAAGGACCTGCGTAGATGGTCTGGACAAGATCCGCTCCTCTCGCTGTGGCGCGCGAGTCATCACCCCGCGATTCGTAAATCTCTTATCGTTGCTGAGGCTCGCCTTCCGATGGAGCAGATCAGCCAGGTTGAAGTGATTGCCTCGCGCTTTGCGACGTTCAGGAATGCACTCCTTTTCTATAGTTACTACGTTCCTGCAGAGGATGAACCGCACACCGTCACTTGTGCATGTGTTGAAGTAAGTTCTGTCAGGCCATTTTCGTCCACGAAAAGGTCGCTGATACTACCCGCAGCATGACGATATAGGAATAACGCCGATAACGAGGATGTTTGAGTGTTCGCAATGCAGGGCAGCTGCGTACTGCTCCAAGGAATGCCAAGTACGAGACTGGAAAATGCACCATAGAAACGAGTGTCTCAGCAACAGAGTGCATCGTATCGGTTCGTCTTTCCGCGCGCCTTACATTCAATTCAATTTGAATCCAACATCTTCCCTCAGATTGCCAACTCAGAGCGGTCTGGCTCTCTTACAGAACCCGCATGCGCTACCTCGATGCCCTCCAACCCATCCTCCAACAGATCCTCGCACGCATTAATACCCTCCCCACTGACGGTCTCCCAGCTCCCTCCCCAGACACACCACCACGAAACCCAATCTGGCTCGCAGGCTCTCGGGACGTACCCATGGAGGTCCGGCCGTGCGAGACCGCTGAGGACTTCCTGCGCATGACTGGAGAAACACTCGCGCACTGCCCTTCGTTCGTGAACGATCGGTTCAGCGCCATTATCCGGCAGTACGAATCGAACCGGGACGCTCAGATGGTCGGGTGCGCATGGAAGATTGGGGATGTGTGGATTACGGCGTTGGGGGTGTTTGATTTGAGGGAGAGTTGGAAGACACGCGATGGGACGAGGGAGAGGTTTAAGGTGTTGAATGGGCATGTGAACGTGCGTGTCTTCCCGGCGACAGACATTGATTACGAGCTCATGGCGACTGGATTGTAGGTACTCCTTACGCGGTGCACATGTGCTAACCCGTCAAGGGATTGTTAAGCGACGAACCAGATACAGATTGAAATGTTTTCTTGACTTGACCTCATGTATCCCGCGTGTATTTTGAAGCCGGGGAAGGGCGTGTCGTGTTGCCCTCTATCTAATGGTAAGTACTATAACATGATTCTCCTGCGATAAGACCAGAAACATGTATTAGTATTAAGAGCGCTCTTCACCACTCGTATCTATGAAAGGCATTTGAAGTGATTCAAATCTACTTATCACGATTGCGATCGTGATTGTGCTTCTGCCTCCGCTGCTTCAGCTGCTCTGAACGACGCAAGTGTGTTGTTATACAGATCCTTTTGGACTGGGATCAGTGGTCAAGTTGGCAGAGGAGACTTGAAACCGCAACGTACCGATACACCTTGGTCAGGCCTCCGGCATGCCCTCACCATAACATGGCTAGCTAGTAGCATGAAGCACGGAAACCCATCCTTCTTGATTAGGTTTGGATGTCGAATCAGGTTGTACACCCCCAACGCCGTAACCCAATGGTCGCCTCCAATCCCCGACACCAACCCAAGTATCCGGATCCTGTCATTACCCACCGCCAGCTCTTTCCCTCTTTGGACCACATTTCGAAAGCGGTCCCCGGAGAACATGAGGTCGCCGCCTTTTTTGTGGGAGAAGAGCTCCTTGGGGGAGAAGGCCTCGAAGCCGATGGGCATGGTCACCGTGTTGACGCAGTAGATTTTGATATCAGCTGCGGTTTGGGGGCGCACGTACCGTGCCTGCCCCAGCTCGTCTGAAACGAGGCCGTCGACGTAGGCGAGCTCGAGGAACTGGAGGTATCGCATGCGGTCCTTGTGAGAAAGCCAGAGGCCATGGAGCTCGCGCTCTGACATTATAGGTATGCATAAACATACTGATTGTTAAAACGTATGGCATGGAGGGACGTACCGATGCGTACGTGCCGGAGAAAAAGGCACTCATCCTTGTGCAGAGCTTCCCAGTCCATTTCCTGGCACTTCTTAGAACAGTAGACAACGCTTCGGCATTGGGAGCATTCATCCGGGATCTTATATCCGGGTCGGGCAGGGTTTTTATAATGCTGAAGGTCCCAGTAAGCCGTTAGTTAAATATCAACGAGAAACGCGAGAGCACGGACATTAATGCATTCGCACTGTGAGTAGTAGCCATTCTTCGCGGTAGCACGTATGTGTGCCTCTTCGTGGGTCTTGAGGAAAGCGCCGAACATGAGCATGCGCGTCCCGACCGCCATATTCTTGTCAACAGCATCCTCGATGGTTTTGGTGAGTCGGTCCTTCCACACAGGCGAGGAGTGGATCTCCTTCAGTTCGATGTAGAGGGGCTCGAAGATTTTGGGATGATGGGCTATCCGGAAGACATCTTGGAGTGGGTCCCGATCGTGCCACCTCTTGGGTTGTTCTAACCCTTCGGTGAGATAATCCTCGACTACGAACTTCAGTAGTCCTGCCTTGATGAGCACAGGGACAGAGCGGACAAGTGCCCAGGCTGGCCAGTGCCATTGAGGAAGCATTTCGCTTGCGATATGAGTTGCTACTGATCCTCCGCAGGGCCGAATACTTGGAGCATGACGAAATTCCCATCCGAGGTTTAACGATATTGGAAGGAAGTCGCTCTTAAGGAGAGCGACGTAGAATCTCCGCGAGAAACCAAGCTTCTCGGCTATCGTCACCAAGTGACCCAAGTTTCTGGTGTTGAGCTGCTTCGCCTCCGTGTTATCCTTGGGTTTGTGGATGGTCGTCCATTCGACGTAACGGTATGTGAAGGAGTGGATTAAGCGTTTAAGCGTCTTCTGATCGAACGCGTCGACATTATCTTGCATGAGCTTGGAGACGACATTGTCGTCGAAGCAGGAGAATAGCATCATGTAGAGTGGCTCGTAGAAGAAGTACTCTTTCGGAGTGAGCTTTGTGTTGTATGGCAGTGGCATTCTGTATATCCATCGGGTCCAGCTTTTCAGTACATATGGGACCAGAATTTCGAACGAAGGGTAGTCCTCCTCCTCTTCAAAGAGTGCGCGACCGTAGTGGAAGATTTTAGTGACTATGCTTGCTCCAATGATGTTGCCAAACTGGAGAGTATCCATGAGTCCGGGCCGCTCTCCAACTACCAATGGCGAGTAGATAGCCAGGAACTCGAGCGCCGCCAGGATATTGGTCAGGTGGGAGCGAAAGAGCTCGACTACCTCGAGACAATCGCTGTCGTTCAAGTTATCGATGGAGTCAGATCCAGCGAGGACACAAAGGCACTCCCTGATGAGAGCTGCCTGGTTGAAGGGGTCTGTGCCCTCCCGAAAGATCGGTTGCCTGGACCCAAATCGTGGTATTTTGGAGGCGTCGAGGTGCACGAAGAGCACCGAGAGGAGCCTTTTGATATTGTGGACGCCCTTCGGCCAAGCATTGTTTATATCTCGAATGTGCTTCAGGGATCCTACTTTGACTCCTTGGACAAGCTACGGTTACCCTTGAGCTTGATCAGTCAAAAACAGCTTCTCAGTTCGAGTGCGTACCTCATCGATCCTCTGATTTTCTGCTCTGAGTCTAGCGCTTCTTGGTGGTGGCATTTTCCTAAGGTGTCGCGTGTGTTGCACAGGCCTTGATGGTGTGTGTGTGTGATGTTCCAAGGATGGTGAGTGGATGCAGGAGGCGTCACGATTGACATCAACAGCACGCGTTAGACAGGAGGTTGGAGCACGTGGAAGTGATCACACAAAGTTTGCGGCCGACGCAAAGCCGACCCACCGGCTTTTCACATCGATTGAATTCGAGCACGATTCAGACTTCGAGGGAGTACTCTGTTTATCTACTATTAGCCTACCACAGAGTACCGACTATTTGTACATGGCCGTTGAGCAGGGCCACGGATGCGGTATCGGGAGGCTCTTCTCCGTCGGAATCCAATTCCTCTCGTTCGAGAAGGAATACAGCCATCGCGCAAACCAAGTACTCGCCAAGTATAGATATCGATGCACCCAATCCGACATATTCCGTTATTTCTAGTGCCTGGACCCCATCCACCATCGCGTGAAAACGCTCGTCAGAGAATAAAGGTAATTCGCCCGCGCCTCGGATATCAAAGAACTTCCTGCAACTCTGGATCTGGATGGAAACGGGCATCACGCCCGTGAATACCAGGTAAATCTCGACTGGCTTCGTGGGTGACATGACCTGGACGTTTTTTTTTTTTTTTTTTTTTTTTTTTGGTGGAGTCTGAACCTGGGCGGCTGGTCACCGTGTGCGCCCCCAGGTTGTACGCTGGTAGTAAGTTTCCCTACTACCTCAGATTCTCGATATGTATACCAAAGGAGGAATGCCCTTACGCACGCACATCACTGATGTGCCCGTGTGGGACTCGCCCCGTCTCGATAACCAGCCTTAATAGTACCCGAATTTAGTTTAAGCGCTCGTGCGCTTTCCCCTCATCGGTTCCTACCAGGCGGGCGTCTCGACTGAGCCATACCCACTATAACCCCCGTCCCAACAGCGCTATTTCGTACCTCGGGGATGGGCACCCCGTCCCAGGTTCTGTTTACATCCTTCCTTGCAAGTGCCTTGCGTCCGTACGCGCGCTTGTTGGTTAGTGCCCAGTCTATGGTTCTCCTTTTGTTGATGGCTGCCCACCATCTATTTTCTATCTCCTGCTTCGTGTGTAGTTTGGTTGGATCCTGTTCACGCCCGATCCTCCATTCGTTACGTATCAGCCAAATTAGGTAGGCGGATTCTGACACGAGGATTTGTAACAACCTGGACTTCCCTCGCATCTTCTTCCCGTCCTCCTTCTTCACTTCCATCAGCCCCGCTCCTAGGACCACGCCTAGGGAGGTGTGCGGCCATTCCACCTCCGCACTCGCCCATGCCAGTCTTGCTAGGCCCCAAATTACTTCTTGTCCTGACGCCCCGCATTCAAACAGTATGTGCTGCATCGACTCGATCGGGACGCCGCAGTAATCGCACGGCGCCCAGTCTTCCTTCTTCGCCTGGATCCAATACTCGCCAACCTTCTGTGCCCCATGGACCCCTCTCCATGCGAAGGCACTGTATTTTTGTGTTAGGGTTAGCTTCTTCCGTCGGTGGAGGGATTGCCAGAGGGATTCTGGGGTGTGGTTAACCCCCGTGATGTCTTCGATGGTAGCACAGGTGAGTTCTATGTTTCGTTCCGTCGTTCTCCTCTCTTTCATTTTTTCTTGTATCTTGAGTCGCAGCGCGCGATACGCGAGGGCTTGGGTCAGCGCTTTTAGCTTCCCTCCTGCTGCTCCAATTATCCCCGCCTTGTTGAGGTCGATTTCATCCGCTGTTTCTTTGCGTGCCCCTTCATTTGCTAGGGCGTCTGCTCCTTCGTTTCCTCTGTCCCCGCTGTGGCCTTTAACCTTCATTATCAGGATCTGTGCTCTTGCGCTCTGGATCTCGCCGATCAGGGCCTTTACTATCTCCGCATTCTTCGTGTCTACGAATCCGTTGTCCGCCCAGTCCTCCGCTCGTATCGTCAGTGCATCCATGGCGTACTGTGAGTCGGTTGCAATTCGGACTTGCTTGGCATTTGTATGGGTCTGAATCGACACCAGGATCGCAACTAGCTCGCCTACGTTGTTGGATCTCTCGTCGAGGCCTATCCTAATTGCTTTGTTTCTTGGGTCTGCGTCCTCATACCACAGCCCGCTTCCGCACCTTGCGTTTCTTGTGCCGTTTTCCGTGCACGATCCATCTGTGTAAACTATCACTACCTCCTGACTTCGGGGGGGTTCTTGCCCCTGCTGGGCTGCTGCATTCCGTGTTCGTCCTCTTGTTGTCCTCCCCGTTATGGGGGGCAGCGCGGCTATCTGTGGGGCCTTGCATTCGGGGAGGATGTATTCCTCTAGGGGGACCTCTGGGTCAGTGAATACCCTGAGGAGCTTGGTTGGGTCGTTCGTGGGCTCGTGTCCCAGCTTACACGCTATTTTGTATCCCTCGGGAACTTCTTCCTCATTTTCATTCGCGTTCGGCTCATCCTCAGGCCACTTTCTGGGGTCCCACTCCAGCCTGAGGTTATCCAACTTCAGTGTTGCGTCCTTCCGGCATTTGAGCGGGGAGTCGCACCCCATCAGCCTATCTTCCTCACAGTTTGGGCATTCACACTCCTCGGTCTCATGGCACCATTGGTTTCTCGATTTCTTTACATGGGCCAGCATGTCTCGCACTGTTTTTACACCGTGCGTCTTCCTCTGGCATTTACCCCATTTGTTTTGGTACTTCGAGACTAATGGGTTCTTGTTTCCTACATGGTACCAGTAGGGCATCGACATGCGCAGTTCCTGCGTCGGTCTGTTGACAACGAAGGCTACATTGTGTTTGTATGCCGCCTTCATCATCCTTTTCAGGTTCTCGGGCATCCCTTTCGCATTCACGTTCACCCTCCATGTCTGGAGGAACGGGTGTAGGAGGAACTCGGTTCCGATCTTCCTGTAGGGGTCGGTCGCATAGTGGGCAATCGTCCGTAGTCCTATTTTTGCCCACAGGGGCATAGGGTTTTCAGGGCTGTCCCTCGGGGAGAGGAGGCATTGTGCTTTTGCCAGTTCAATCGCTTCCCGTCTGGTTCGCAGGTCAAGCACGTTGACCCCACCCTCTCCCACCTTCGATGAGAGGGTGTCCTTCCCCACTCTGTTCCTTTTTTCTTCGCCGTTTTTCGCGTTAACGAAGTCGTCGGTCATTGCTATCATTTCCTTGAGTGCTTTCTCGGGGAGGCCTTGTGCCCTCGTCAGGTACTGGGTGTATCCTCCGATGATTGTGTTGTTCCCGATGGCCCTACCTCTGATCGTCGGGTTACTCCTTGCCCACCTATCGAGCGCCAGCTTGGCCTTCTTCAGGATGGGCTTCCAGATCTCGTCAGGGTCAACTCCGTACCCGTAGAAGGCCCCGAGGATCCGCGTCGGTTGTCCTTCTTCTGCGATGTGGATGTTCGCAGGCACTGGGATAGCCTGCGTTGGGTGCAGCTTCCTTGTTTCTCTGACGTCTCTTCTATATTCTTCTTCGCCTATCGGTATGATAATTGTTTTGTGTATGTTGAATTTTGCACCTGACACTCTGCACCAGAGTTCGAGGGCCTGGAACAGGGCTGAGGTGTTGTCCCTCTCATGGAGGAACACCGTCGTGTCGTCCGCAAACAGCATGGAGACTATAGGGTGCTCTACACCATCCATCTTTATCCCCATCAACCCCGATGTTCGGAGCATCTCCGCTAGCGATTCGATAGCGAAGTCGAAGAGGAGGCAAGACAACGGGTCTCCCTGTCGGACACCCCTGATTATTCTGAACTTTCTACCTATCTCCCCATTTAGGATCACTGACGTCTCCGCATTTTCGTACAGCGTTCTGATGGTCCTGATTGTCCTTGCGGGGAAGCCTAGCTTCTCCAGTGTCTTCCACAGGAAGTCATGTCGTATCTTGTCATAGGCTTTCTCCTGGTCCAGGCATACGATGGCTCCCTTCACGTTCCCCTTCTCTCCAGCGTCTATCACCATTCGGATCAGTTCCGTCTGGTCAAATATTGATCTTCCTCGGATGAATCCTGCCTGGTCGGGATGGACCAGCTTGGGCGCCTTAGTGGCAAATCTCTCCGTGAGTATCTTCGTGAGGACCTTGTAGTCTGTGTTGAGGACCGTGATCGGGCGGTAGTTGCTTATATCGCTACGGTCATTTTTCTTGTATATCGGGCACAGCCATCCTTCCGCAAAGTCGGTACCCTCCGACACGCCATGCTCGACAATGTCGTTTAGCACTTTCGCGAGGCTTTCATGAATCTTCGTTTTTGGGCGTTCTTTCGTCCCGTCCTCATTTACTGTTTCATCATCGCTGTGGCCAGTCAGCATGAACTTCAGGATCTCGACTGGGATCCCATCGAGACCCGCTGCCTTCCCATTCTTGATCTCCTTTATTGCTTTTCGCACTTCCTGCGGTGTCACGTCTGCCCCCACGCTGGCAGCTTCGACCTCCGACAGTTTAGGTTTCAGGCCTTCCAGAATTTTGTTCGTCTCATTCTCCCACTCTTGCTGACTGGGGTTATGAGAAAAGTCCTTCTGGATCTCCGAGTGGTAGTCTGACGCGATCCGCACCATTCCCCTTGTGGTCTTCTCGTACATCGGCGGCAGGGGGCACCTCCCAGGTATTGTAGGTCCGGGCTTCTTCTTGAGCCGTATTATTGTGTCTCTTGGTCTTAGTTCTTGGTGTCTCGCATGGTCGTAGCCACTTCCTGATTCACCCTCGGCCATAAACCGCGTCGCGATCGCGTTCCTCTTCCGTAGTAGACGGGCCGCATTCAGTCCCCGTATGTTCTCATCAATCTCGTCCAGTAGTGTCGAGGTGTTTTCGATGTTCCCTGGCGAGCCACGTTCTACCTCGAGTACAGCCGCTCTTCGCTTCTCCCATTCCTCGATCTTACGTTCCAGATCCGTGGCACGGTTGCGCAAGAACTCCTTGGCTGCCGTCATTATATCTCTCTTGAATGCTTTCCACACCGTCTGCGGGTTAAAACCCACCGTTCTCCTCTCCGAATATTCACCCAGTGTGGTTAGCTTTTCGTCCAGTGCTCTCCCCTTCACTAAGAGGAGGTCTCGGAAGGCTTTGTGGTCGGTGATGAGGCTTGGGATCGTGCTGCGTCCTTTCCCCACAAAGGGTACATCTTTTGTCGTGAGGTATACAGACACCATTTTGTGGTCTGTCCGTACCCCTGTCTCCTCAATATGCCATTCGTCGCATTTATCCAGCCATTCCTCCCTCACATAGATTCTGTCGATCCTCGACCTAGAATTGGGGGTTCCGGTGTGCTTAGTCGCAAAGGTGTACTCCACCTTGTCGGGATTCGCCATTCTCCACCCATCCACCAGTTTGCATTCTCTCATTGCAAGGTCGAATGACGTTGTCACGCCTTCATTGTCCGGTCGTGCCGGCATTCTATCCAGTGCACATTCCACCATGTTGAGGTCTCCAAGCATAACATCTGGCCTTTCTATTTCGCCAGAGTTCCATTGCTCATGTAATTCTTCCCAGAATTGGCGGTTCTTGTCGTCGTCGCCTGATGGGGCATATATTGCTGCTACTACAAGGTAGGTGTCCTCTCCCCACTCCACCTTTACCTGGATTGCCCTTCCTGGTTGTAGAGTGGTGCATTCTGCATTTTTCCACTTCACCTTGCTCGTGTTAAGCACCAGGGCGATCCCTCCTCTCCTACTTGGGGCTTCGTCATCCGGGCTATTGAATATTTTTATGCGCTTATAGAGTGCCTGCAGCTCCTCCAGTCTTTCTTCTGTGAGGTGCGTTTCCTGCAGTGCTAGCATGCTTAGTGCTCCATCTCGGACTATCTGGTTTACATAGTCCCATTTTGGGCCCGACCTCTTCTGGCCGCCCCCTCTCATGTTTAGCGATGCTATTCTCATCGCTGCCCTTGATCTCTTCTTCTTTCCAGTTCGTCGCATCACATCTTCGTTGTGGGTGTCTGTGGGTGCTGGTGGTGTACCCTGTGGGCGCTCGGCTAGATTCCCCTCCCCGGTATCAATGTATTCAACCCATCCTAATACCTGGATGGGTGGTCCATTGTGGTCGGGATCACCTGCACCGTCTACGGTCTCGGCACGAGTGGGAATGTCATCAGTCAGGTTGGTTTGTGCATGCACTGGTTGTGTTGCACCACCACCTCCTGTTTGCGTGTAGCTCGAGGAGGGGTCTTCGTAGATCCAGTTGGGTTGTCCGTATCCCTCAGGGTTGTCATTGGGTTCATGGATGGTATCATTCTCCCTGCTCCCTCCAACTCTGGGGATTAAAGTAATCCGTTCCGCGTTGTTAGGCACCGGGGTGTCGAAGGTTGAGCTAGTCAAGACATATCGAGGAGCGCCTTCGACGGCGTGAAGTGTGTGGTTTGGTAACATGGGTGTTTTCATCGGGAAGTATACACCTCCTTGGGTACAGTTTCGTTGATTGGGACGCGGATGGTGTTGCACGTCCCTCTCTCCCGT
The DNA here is from genome assembly GCA_951394405.1 of Coprinellus micaceus. NCBI lineage: Eukaryota > Fungi > Basidiomycota > Agaricomycetes > Agaricales > Psathyrellaceae > Coprinellus > Coprinellus micaceus. The sequence continues at coordinate 608,637 of OX596336.1, read as the reverse complement.
GTACCCCACCTTACCCGTGAGTTTCTCCCGATAGAGGACTGCTCTTCTCTGCGGGTAGTGTGTTTGTGAGCTCAATTTGTTTTCCGGCGCCTAGCGCGCCTCTCGCATGGGTCGTGTCTCAACTTCTCTTTATGTTCCCTCTGAGCTCGGGGAGGCTAGCATAATCAGAAGAGAGGAAAGGAATTTTAATTGTCGTTTCTATCTACGACTTTTGGGGCTCGTGCCCGTGGCTAGAGAGTAGTGCGAGGAAAAGGGAGAGATATTTGTGGAAACTTTCGTAAGGGGGGCCTAAGTTCAACGGCGCCTACCGGAGTTACGACCACTCCCCCCAGCCCGGGGTTGCTTGGAGTTACCTCCACCGCCGCCGTATCCCCCGCCGCCGTTCCCATAACCTCCCCTGTTGTTCCCGTATCCTCCCCCTCCGTTACCTCCCCCTCCTCCACCGCTGCCACCATATGACGGGGGGGTGGTCTCGCGCCATCCTTGAAGATGGGGGAAGGGGCAGTAGGGTCGGGTGTGGTCGTTGGCGTGGCATCTGCCGCACCAGACAATGGGGGCGGGGTTGTGGTTAACGACCCCGAAGTAGACAGTGTCGACAGGGACCAAGCGGAGGCACTTGTGCCACTCCGCCTCCCCGTCAGCCGTTGTGGAAGGAGGGGTTGTCCATCGAACGGACCACTCTGTTCCTTTGATAATGCCCTCCTCGTGGGCAACGGCTCGCAAGCGGAGGGTGTCCAGCAACGCCATCATCGCCTTTGCTGGGTTGTAGATCCCGCCGTTGTGCGTATCCACTCTTGGAAGTCCGTCATTGTTCCGGCTAAGGCATTCCTTCACCTTCTCGGATGCGCCGTACGTGTTCTTGACCGCTTCGAGGATGATGTCTCGGTTGTCGTCCGAGTACTCGATGCCTGATATGCCGTTGAGGAATGTCGCGTGTTCGACTCGGGGGGCGGGCCAGGTGACGATGTGGGTCGTGGTGTTGAGGTCGCCGTCGATGTAGGTGTGGCGGGAGGTCACCTGTGCCCGCTGGGCTGCGGTGAGGCCCGAGACGATGTGGGGAATGCACGGGTGGCCGTCGATCCTTCCAGAAATGTTGTGGCTGGTGACGACGTTCTGGCGATCGGACCTGGACGTTTTGACTTGGGTGAGGGATCGAATTGAGGATTTTATCGAGGACGGGCCCTTCGAAGAAAGCGTGTAAAGCATGGATGTATTGCATTCGTTCTTGATGAGACAGCCAAGCCCCGCTCAGTTGACATCCTGGTATGGGTCAGGGTCATGTAGAGCTCGCTTCACACAGAGCGAGGAGGAAGACATACCAATCCGCTGGACACGATTTCTGCTACATTCTCTCCTATGGAAGGCCCCCCAGTCCACCCTTTGGCACTCTGGAGAGCAGTAGACGACAGCGTTGCAATATGCGCATTGCTGGTAACCCTCGTTCGCCGGTTTGCACCCGTTTCTTTGATGCTAAGAGAAGATCTACCATTGAGTAATCTGCTTTGGGGGACGTGTGTAAATGGACGACGTACGGATAAAGATGCACAGTACAGTCTGGCGTTGACCGGCTCTGAGAGCTTCGCTGCAATGTCATACAGTGAAATGTAACTCGCGAGTTTGTGGAGTTCGGATGCCTCGGGGTGCGCCTTGAGATGCTCCCTTTTCGACACGGGCAGGTTTGCGATCGCCGAAGCAAGTGTATCGTATATTCGTGGGTGGTGACAAGTGCGGAAGAGGTAGGTGATGTGGTCCTTGGTATGCCACCTCGAGGTATCCCCTTGGCTGGGTGTCAAAAGGTCGTCGTAGAGAACCTCAAACAGTCCGCATTCGAGAAGTGTGGAGAAAATATGGACCAGGGGGTATGCCCGAATACCCCTCTGTGGATAGAGTAGCGCAACAATCTGAGTTGTGACCGGACCCCCGTCTCCGAGGATCGAAGGGACATCGCGGAACTCCAGGGCGAGTTTCATCGCGAGTGAGAAAAATCCAGACCTCAGTAGAGCCCGTTCGAAGGGCGGAATGGATGTGAATCGAACAGCCGTCAAGACGAAGCTGATCAAGGAGGCACAATCCAAGCCGTTCGCTCCCTGGCTAGTGACGAGCCTTCCCCACTCGTGACATCGATAGCAGAATGATTCGGCGAGTAGTCTAAGCTTCTTCTTGCTGAGAGAGTTGATAGCCGCCCACAGAATGTCTGATGTCTGATCTTCCTCAAGGCATAGAAAGAGGAAGTCATGCATTGGGGAGGGGAAGACGCATCCTACTGAAGGCGAAATCGGGGCTGTCGCTGCAGGTTTTGACTTTTTGAACGATAGCAGGCAACCTTCAAGAAGGCCGTCAACAATTAGCGTGAGGGCAGCGTGATCCCCTTCCTCATCGAGAAAGTGGGTCGAGAAAGCCATGAGCTTCCCGAGATTACGAGCCGCGGTGACACTGCCCATCTGCATGTCGGGTTTTCCGCCGTCTGACATGACGAGGGAAGAATAGGTCGCAACGAACTTGGATGTTGCCAAAAGGTCGGGCAAGTGGTCCCGGAAAATTCGGAGCATCTCTTTTAGCTGACCATACTTTTTATGGATCCCATCCATATACTCAAACGCTCCGTCCAGGACATCTGTGGAAGCTCTGATAACCAGGACATGATGGGCCTCCGCTTTGTCCAGAGCCCCAGCCACGCCTTAAATCAGGGATCCTCTTCCTATCCAGGTGCTTGAAGAGAATTAGAAGGGCCCTCTTTGCGTTCGTCAGGTCCTTGGGCCAGGCTGTCTCCGGAGCTTGAATATGTTTTGGAGACCCTTCTTCCGCGGCCTTCAAGAGCTGGGCGGAGGAAACCGGAGTTAAAGGAGAGTAATGTGAATGAACGGTTCAACAGTTAGAATACGCACGAATTCCAGGTACGAATTTTCTTGCCTGCGAGGTGAGGGTCCCGGCATGGCCTTTGGCGAGCTTCAAAGTGGCGGTTAAGGACGGAGTCGGAGAAATGATAAATCGGGGCCACGCGCCGATTAGGTAGCGATCCCGTGACACCGTCCACTGAAAGCCCCTCGATCGGAGGAAAACGAGACTGTACAATTATACCATTTATAGAGTGTTCTAGATGACTATACACGTTAAATTACTCTCTATCCACACAAGTACCCTACTCTTAGTGTTGTTCAGAGCCCTGTCATGACCCTTTGATAGAGCGGCGCACCATTGACAGTATGCTTGCCAAATTGACAATGCTCCTCGAACCACTTCTCCACCTCAGCATCAGCATCGTAATCGAACGTCTCCCGGTTCCGTTGTCGGTCACCCCACATATTCTGGCACCCGACATGGTCATCCACATCATAATCCCCTCCAAGCTCTCGCACAGCAGACTCCATCGCGTCTCGCATCGAGGCGTCGCGTGTTTCCCGATTCGGTCCATCGGCGAGATGGAATATCGTCTGGTTCGCGCGGGAAGCCAGTTGCGTCGCTGATGCCCGGGTAATTCGGAGGTCCTGGTATGCTCTTAGGAGATCTGGAAGTTGGGACTTGTCCTGTAGTCTCGATAGAAGGTTACCCAGGACTGCTGCGTCTTCAAGTGCGAGTGCGGCCCCTTGGGCTCGATAGGGCTAATGGAACAATTCAGTCGCCTGCTCCGGGGGATCTCGTTTGAGGGCTTACCAGAGTTGGATGACAAGCATCCCCCAAGAGGCACACCTTTCCAGAAGGGTGAATCCAGTTTTCCATTGGCCTCCGATCCATCAGCGGCCAGACCAGGGCTGAGGACGCAAGATCCAGGAGCTTTTGAACCCTATTGTGCGGGAGAGCCACTTAGATGACTGAATGGGTGTGAATGAGGGGGCGACTACACGTACCTGGGCTCGAAATCGGCAAAATCCGCTTTCATCACATTGAGGTCTGCATCCTTGGCTGTCGCATACATGTCTGAGTCCCGTGCGGGGTGGACCATGACGAGGTTGTACATTGTCTGCTTGCGCTATCAACGAAAGCGATGTATGAGTGAAAGTTCATTGTATCGACATAGAAACTATACGTACGATGCAGTAGCCGACGACATGCCTCCCGGACCCCATCCATATGTCCAGTGCCGGGTTCTCTACAAGGCCCCTGAGGTCAGGGTCGGCGAGGATGAGCTCGGCTGGGATGACTGCACGGTATGCGGCGTCCCCAGTCGGCTCAGGCGCGTCTTCGCGTCCTACTACTACGGTGCGAACAGTACTTCGCAGCCCATCTGCGCCGATGACTAAGTCACAGTGTATAATTTCACCTGAGGCTAATGTGACCAGAGGAAGACTCGGGTCCACGTCAGAGACGTTGGAGTTGAGGTGGATAGTGACGGGAAGAGAGTCGAGGAGTCGGATAAGCATCTGGTGGAGGTCCGCTCGCTGCAACGAGTTAAATAAGAAGCCCGGGGCTTGGAGTTTAGGGAAATGACGTACGTGGACTTGGTAGTAAGGAGACCCATGCTCCCTTACCATTGAGCTCCCCCAAGGCTTCCAGCCCACAACCTCACCGTCGCTGTCTAGTAAAGCTTTGTCGGAATACGTTGAACACAAGGCGCTCAAATCGACGACGTACATCTCTTCAACGATATGTTCTGAGGGGCAACAGCCACATTCTGTAGCTGTTCGCCCAGGCCCCATCGAGCAAGGAGACGTGTTGCGTTTGGCGAGAGTTGAATTCCTGCCCCAACTTCGCTTAGCTCTGGTGCACTTTCAAGGATGGTGACGCGGTGACCCGCTGTGCCCAGCAGGTAGCCTATCGCGAGCCCGCCGATTCCGGCACCGACGATGACGACGTCTAAGGTATGTGAAGCTTCGGTAGAAAAAGAATGGGTGGCTGGCAATGGCGTTGGAGGGCATGATGGTGTCTATTTGGACGTTAGCTGGCTTCGTAATGGCATGTCAACCATGTCAGAGGGGCTTACCATTACCGACTGCTTCTCGCTGTCGCTTTCATGGTCAGAATCAGTCATAGGTCCTCTTGACGCCTTGAATGAAGGAATTGGCCTAGACTCGATCGCGAATTTGTCCTCGCAGTTTCGACAGGTCTGAAACCACCGGATCGCATCGCTGAGTACTGCTGTCGTCTTCATGGCTTAGGTTGATTTGGCTAGGAGCGGGGCAGGTGGAGAAGAGGTAGTTGTGTTGGTTTAAAACTTGGATCCTCCATGGATATATACTTCTTGGGTTAAACTCGACGGACCCGAGTCGGGAGCTGAGGTTGTCCGGACAAGGGATGCGTGCGTTAGGCAACGAAGACTTTGACGCCGGCTACCTCCCAATCCCCTGGCTAACCAATTATGGCAACGGCGACAGGTTAATTTACTGTGGGGTCGAGGATATGGATCTCCCAAAGGAATCCAGACTCTGCTGAGGCTTCTTGCGAGCCGAACTAGCTTGGAATCAGGCGTCCGGTTTGCCATCGTGTGCCCAGCAGCTTGTTAAAGCTATGCTTGAAGCGGCCTTCTCGATCCCCGGACACAGATTTTGGAAGACATGGTCCCGTACTCCATCCAGGTTGGTTAACGGTTCGGGAAGTGGCTTGTTCTGAGAGCTCTGGTGGGCAAATTCCAGGAGACCTCTACCGCCCTGTATTCCGTTTGATTGTCGGCGGTACCTCGTTTTGGGAATATTTTCTTCAATCGCATCTGTGGTATATAAATCAGAGTTGCAGAAACCCAATTTACCATTGAAGAGACTGACATAGCGGTAAGTGCACAAAAGGCTGCGGCTCTCAGTTCGCGCCGGCAACCCCCGCGAGGATTTAGCTCCGACGCGATAGGTCTGGGTGGGGCTGTGCTTGGCACCCCTACCCATAACCTCCACCATCGCCCTGCGACCGGGCACGCAAATGGCGTCCAATCGCACGTTAGGTGGTAGATCATTTGAAAATGTGCGTCTGCTGCCTACCAGGTGATTTCGGTCCTAAGAAGCTCGATTTTATTGACTTTGTGGGGGTTCAAATCACAGGTTTTGAAAACCGCAGAAGGGGGATCGCTGAAGTCCCTGAGAGCTCTTGGCGACGGTTGGCCGAAAGATATCTCTAACGAGAAAAGGGCATTGGTGGTACTGCTGAATCACCTCGACAGAAGCAAAATTCCAGACCTACGACGCGGTTGGTCCTCCCTGAGCCCAGATGGAGCACGTCAGGTCCTAATTATTAAGACCTCGGTGGGCTCGCTGGAAAGAGCGTTCGACTGCGTGTGCGAGCTAGGAGAGGCTCATATCAAAGAGATGGTCCCATCTATACGTGACTACCTTCCCGACTTTCTTGCGGCTCTGGAATTCATCGCAACTTACTCCTCCTTGATCATGGAGGACCACATCACTGGTATCGGCGCCGCACAACTGGGCAATCTGAGCGCAGCTAATCATATTAGGATCCTCTTGGAATGGGGAGCCAAATATTTTCGAAGGGAGGAGGATCACGATTTGCTTACCTTGCTCGTCGATCATCTCGTCAACGCATGGTTACGTCCTTTGAGAGATGCGCCGCCTCCATCCGAGACGACTGTGACGCCTGCTGCGTACGAATACCACTGTGTTCTGCACCAAGCCCTGAAGCAATGCACCTCTCAGACCTCAACAGCGGAGCTCTTACGGAAGGCTGTCGCGTCACTCGACAAGAAGAGGCTCGATCTATTCGCCGGTTCATTCTCTTATCGGTGCACCGAATGGGTCACGGTTCACACACCTCCGAACCCAGAAGGGATACGAAAGGTGGACTGCAGTCCACTCATGGGATTGATTCCTGCCGCTAGACAAATCTCAGCCGTGCCCGTGTTTGAACGTGCACTGGTGAAGACGGGTTTCTTCCCCCTCGTAGTGAGGTATGGCTGGATGTTTCGAGATGCACCTGCCATACCTCCCTTCCGCGATACGATAGACACCGAAATCGCTTCGCAGCTCTTCCCCCGCAAAGGATCCCGAACATACACATTCGTCCACACGTTCCCCGCCCTTCTCGGAGGAGGGCTCCTCGACATCATCCTCCTGGATTTCCTGTCACACCCACGGGGAGACTATTCTACATGGGACGGAGAAAACCCGCTCCTTGGGCTCTTCCTCTCATGCCATCATCCTCGAATTGCCGACGCGCTCTCCTGCGCCAGGGAGGAGATATTGGAGTCTACCAGGCGAGCGGTCGAAGCGGACCCCGCAGTACAAGAAATCTTTGACGAATTCATGGAATCAATCGAACCTTACGAGACGGCGTCCCGCGAACAGAATGATCGCGAGTTCCCTCTCATGTGTGCATGCCTTGAGGTGTGTCCCATACCTTCGCGCCTGAAGTGACCTCATTTTCATTTTCTTTCCGTGCATCCGGATGCTTAGCATCACGCAGAAGGGTACATGCAAACGACCTTAGCTCGGCAGTGTTCTCAATGCAAAACCGTGGTATATTGCTCTGAAAAATGTCAAGCGGACGATTGGCACGCGCTGCACAAGAAGGAGTGCCTCAGCAATAGAGCTCATCGTATTGGTACGCTATTCTTACTGCTTATTATGTGGCCTTACCGTGGACTGAAAACGTCGTTTTAAAATAGAATGCGAGCTGGCCGGCGCTTGGTTATCCCACCGCCAACAAGTGCACTATATACATGCCCTCGAAATTTACTTCCGCTCCAACATTCTCGACACTATTCTCCCATTGAATCCCCACCCGAGCCAGAGCGTCGGAGTCGTGCCTGCAACCAGGCCGGTTTCAGTCTACTTTATCCCCACGACCGATATGCCTCTCCGTCACCTTAAATACGAGGCCGAATCACTTCTTTCCTTGCCCCCAATGATGGGAAAGGTCGCTCTATTCAGTGGCCGGCGCTTTCAGGCCATCGTAGACGCCGTACAAGCGCGGGAAGACGTCGAACTGGTCGCCCTATTAGCATCCTATTCCATGCTTGGCGAGGTTGGGGTGTGCGCGATGGCCGCCTTCCTCTTGGACTGGGACGGGTCGGATGCTGATGGACGACTGGAATCTCCAGATTCCGCGGACCTGCTGCTGCTCCATCATTATATCCAAATTGTAGGCCCAGTCAGGAAAAGTGGGTGAGAAACATACGTCTCGTGTATTCGCCTTCCCGCAGACTGTCGCCGGTAACGAGTCCCGACACGGGTGGCGATGCGCGGCGTTATTCAGGATGGGCGCTTAAGCACTCCGCCTTCGCGCTCCAGTGATGGGGAAATCGTGTAGAAAGGTGTCATTAGTACGTGCGTCACTTGGTCGTGTATGTGGCATGTGGATAGGCAAGACGTCGTAGTATTTGTAACAAGACTCGTGCCCAGTGCTCTAACTAGAAGTGCTGACGAGCTTTCCCTTGCAGATCCGAATCTTCTTGCCCACCATGATCTTGTCTGCAGACGAAGCAGGGCTCGTCGGCGCGGGCTGGGTAGCAGGTGAGGAAGGGACTGGGCTTTCTCCAGCAGTGCTGCTTGTCGTCGTCGTGGGTGTAGGTGCTTGAGCTGGTGGAGGGGTGGGCGTGGGAGTAGGCGTAGGCGTAGGCGTAGGGGTTGGTGTGGGGGTTGGACTGGGTACAGGCGTGGCGACTTTCTGGGCGTCCTTGTTATCGCCCGCGTCAACAGTGGGACTTGCCGTCTTCTGCCCAGCTTCTTCTTTCGTCGAAGTGTTTTGAGAAGGCTCCGGTTC